>APFE030072725.1:79334-149784 GCA_000404065.3 Pinus taeda
AATAAGGCTTCTACATGACATGATAACAAAAATTATAATAATATTTTGAATTTTAAAATGTGGTAAAAACTTAAATTTTAGATAGATTATGGGTTTCATTTTTTATTTATATAAAGGCTCGATCGAGCATAATAGCTTGATTGAGCCATAGTGCTTGATGAACCCCTATTAACCATGTATATGGCTTGATCGAGGATTTATGAGACCCTTGGTCGAGCTATTCAAATTTGAAATATAAATGCTCGATCAAGCCTTTGAAGTCCTAAAATCCATAATTTCAGCACCCCTTTTGCAAAAATTCGTGCAACACCATTTTGTACCCTAGCAAGCTTAGGGGAAAATTCATCCTTAGGTGGCGAAGTTGATCATGTTGGATTCATGAAGGAGTGCTCTATCCAATGGCATATGAGTTTGACATTTTTGAATTCATATGATATTTTTCATCTAATTTCTTTTAAACATAATGCTTGAAATTATTTTTTAAAAATTTTAAAAAGGTTAAATAAAAAATCAATATCATAAAATATACACAATCAAAAAATTTCAAAAAATACCACTATCTTCGTTTACGAGTCCTATTCAAAAGTGTACTCTTGGCTTTTCAATTTATTTAAATATTTGAAAACAACCTTATGTGAACACATGTGTCTTTAAAATGCAATTAAAATATTACTTCACCAACATCAAAAAATAATAAAAAATATAATTTTTCATAAAAAAAATAATATGAAAAACTTAGCTCTCTCCGTGTAGATCATGCTCACACACACACACACACACACATTTTAGACTAAGTTATTCTACATGAACACACACATACCTCTTAAGATGTGTGAAAATTTGCAAGGATGAGCATTTCATTTTATGGAAAATTGACATATTATATGACACTAAATATTTTTTCAAAAAATATCATTAGGACAAAAAAATAATTTTCCACAATTTTTCTTTTTACTCCAAATCAAAATTCACAGTGCTTACATCAATTTTGAGGGCTTCAATTTGATAAAAGAGGAAAAAATTGAAATTGCATTGCCACATTTGGCCCAAAAGTGTAACCCATCTTCATTCATTCACCCCTCTTCTTGAAGGATTCATTCTCCATGGATGATTAATCTTAGCCTTTTAAGAAGAGTTATGCAAATATAGAAAGTTGTTGCAACTTTTATTTCTTGACATCTTGAGTAACCAACTCCTGTGTAGCCTCGCCTAAGCTTATGCACTATGATTCCTAATATCTACCTTCTTTGCTTCTGCTAAGAGATTTTCATGTGGACTTGACTTTCCTTTTAGGCCTTTGCACACAAATGAATTTTCTACTGCAACTTCATCTTCAATGGTTAGTACCTCGAGATGTAGTTTTATGCTCACCCTAAGACCATGTTGAATTAATTCTTTGCAACTTACCCTCAAGTATTTCTTTATTTTCTATATTGAGCTGCTGCTAACCCTTGCATTTCATTTATTTAGAACCTGAAGAGGGTATTTTATTTAAACTCTCATTTCTTTATTTACTTATCTTCAACACATATACCTTATCTAGAGTTATGATTCCTTTTGTTGTTAAATTTCTAGTGTTTTCTTCTATAATTTTTCATCCCCTTGATTTGAATATGACTTCATGTACTATATTATTCATTTAAATCACACTCAGAATGTTGTGCTTCATTCCTTCAACAAATGTTGATTTTTGTACAATGTACACAACATAAACTAATATTTTGATTTGATAATTACTACCTAATAATATTCATACAATTTATCTAATGCCATTGACATTATTTAGTAATTATAGACAAAAAAATCAACAATAATGCAATAAAAATAGTAATATCATAAAGAGACAACCATGCACAATAGAGACAACAAAAATTTCAATAGGAAACCCAAAATTGGGAGAAAACCCAACAAATTTTCTTCTAGTGGTGGGCATGGAATGCCCCCAAGGCATGTTTTGGGGATCAAAGCCCAAGTTTTGATCGAATCTTGTTGTAAAGCTCCGCGAATTGCGAGTGCGGGGCGTGAAAGTATGATAGAGTCATAGGGTTGTCCACCCTAGTTTTGTAATGTAATGTCGACTGGATAGACCTGCCCATGGTTCACAGACCATGGGATTGTATAAATAGAGCGAGGCTCTAAGTAGAAAAGAATAAGAAATAAAAAAGTCTAAGTGATTGAGTCGCAAGGTGAAGTGTGCCTTTGGGTCGTAGAGTAGGATAAGGCTCTGCAGCTGAGTGTGTAGAGGCCTAGTAGTCCGTAGCTAAGTGCACGGACCCCTGCAGTTGAGTGTGCAAGGCGAAGTCGAGTCTGTAACTGAGGAAGGAATTAATAAAGAGAAGTTTTGTTATAATTCTATTTATCCGTTCTTGGGTCAATGCATGTTTCATATATTTTGCAAAGATACTGTTTATTTACTACATGCACCTGGATGAATGGTTTATGTTGTTAAGTATAACTTAAAGCATGCAAGTAGGCTAAGATAATCAACTAACATTGGAATAACAGTAAGGTTTTGGGTAATGGCATAAAGCGTGAAGTTCAACCCATGGGTAGGGCTACGAGAAGACAATATATCAGGCTGCGAGGGACGGGAAAGTGTGTAAAGCCACTTGCGCGCAGGGTCAAACCACAGAGCAGTTGAACTCATCAGACATCTCTAGGGTGTGAAAACCTGGTTCTAGCACCCTCCCATACTACTTTGGGTGAGATCTCAGTCCGTGCTCCATGAACTGTTTCTGAAAGGGCCAGTAGTACCGGGATTTGTTTGGCTAATTTAACTCTGAAACTGCGTCAGGCCTCACTAAGCCAACAAATGGTTCCATTGCCAAGACTAGGATTTTCATAGAGATGTTTGATGTCGTACCACTGGAATCCGACAAAGAAAGTAATTGAAGAGTGGTTGGGTAGAAATATTCACGAGTTCGTGGTGCAAGAAAATAGGAATCTATGATTATCAAAGGACGAGTGGTTAGATTGCTACTTATATACAGAAATCCATGAAATTTTCTTTGCATCATTCCCCTTTGAGTTGTATGAGTGGATCGCGAAGCTAATAGACAGCCAAGGAAGGTGTAGGCTCGACAAACCTATTGTGTGGACTCCAGAGTTGGTGCGAAGATTGGAAGCATCAAAAGATAAGATTTCTTGCATTGTGAATCACTGACTCAATCTGTTAGGCCCCTATACTACTAGTGTAACCCCTTATTGTTATTAGTACAACCCCCTTATTATATTGTGGTACCCATGTAGTCCCCATATTATTATTATTGTGCTCCATAGAAGCTCACTATTGTTATTATTGTGCCCTTACATTATTATTGTTATGTCGGATCTGATTATATTATGACCCCTTAGACTCCTATATATAGAAAGGAGGTATTGTCATTTGTATCATCCAAAAATTGTTCATTTGTGTAATGTAAGGGAGGTTTCCCCCTCGAAGAGGCTTATTTCTAAGGCGTTCATCTATCTTTTCTATCTTTTTGTGAGCTGGTTTCATAACATTTGGTATTGGAGCTTTGGATTCTAAAGCTTCGCTACTCCAAATAGGCCATCGTGACATTTTTGCTATAACGTTTTTCCTACAACGTTTCAGAAGCTAAAATAACAACACATTTGAGACAAAATTGCGTTGAACCTTGGGTCCAAATTTCAGGTAGTTTCTTGCTATATTTTAGGATATATGATCTGAGAAAGTTAGGGTTTTTGCAAGCTCCATAGTTTCATCTAAAACAGGTCATCATGGAAATTTCACTATAACGTTTTCACTACAAAGTTTCAAAACTGAAAAATAAACCCATTTGAGAAGAAATCGTCCTAAGCCTCGCGTGCAAATTGCAGATCTTGTCTCACTATATTTTCGGATATATGATATGAGGAATTTAGGGTTTGTGTAGACTCTCGAATTACATCCTAAATAGGTGACCTTTGTAAAATCATCATAACTTTCTCTTTGAGCATCATATTGAAATTTCGTAAGAAGTTACAAAAATTAGATGGACTATATTTTGTTTGGGTATAATTTTTAGAACCTAAGGTTGAAATAGTGACACGTGGCACGTCATACAAGTTCACTCTACTAAACTAGTCTATAATTAGGTCATCGCGGGAGATTGGGAATAAATTTTTCTTCATGAATCCAATTGCGATTAGACTTGTGGAGTTATAAAGAGGATCTAGAGGGCTATTAAGGATTGAAATTTTGCAACTTAAAGATCCGAAAGTATAGAGTTACAGTCATTTCAAAATCGAGCTGCTAAAATCAAGAAAAATTGAGATGAGGAAGTTTGATGGCAAGGATCCAGTAAATTGGATACTATAGATGGAGAAATATTTTGATCTACGTGGTGTACCACTATTACAAAAGCTACGTATTGCATCTAATTATTTAGAACTGAATAATTTTTTATGGTATAAATGGATTTATTCTTGTAAACCACTTGTCACATGGTCAATTTTCACAAAGGAAATGGTAGCATATTATGAGGATACAAAGAGAAACACCTTCTTTAGCTAATTGATAAATCTCAAACAAAAGGGTTCAATGGTAGAGCACATGCAGGACTTCCAAAAATTCAATATAAGTGTAAATGATATTCTAGAGAAGAAAATGGTTGATGTCTTCATAGGAACCTTAAAAGATAACATTCAACACGAGATTCGTCTTTCGGAGCCTGATTCATTGGGGAAGGCATTCAGGTTGGAAAGAAAAATTGAAAGAGAAATTATGGAAATAAGGAATCCCACCACTCATGACTATAATTATGGAAGTGTTTTTTCACCTATCCTTCCACAACCTACAAGGTTTACACCACAACAATTGAAAGAAAAAATAGAAAAAGGGCTTTGTTAGAATTGTGATAACAGATACACTAAAGGTCATAAGTGTGCTAAGAAGAAATTATTTTACATAGATTATGAAGAGAAGGAAGAAAAGGATCAAGAAACATCAAAATAAGAGGATATACACTAGGAACCCACCCCAAAGAAAGATGAAATGAATCCAATCATATCTTGTAAGGCATTGGAAAGAATTACCACTCCTCAAACTCTCAAGATAGAAGGACATACCAAGAAGAAAAAGGTTCAAGAAGTGAAATATCACATCGAGAAAGAAGAAATGAATCCAACCATATCTTGTAATGCATTGGCCGGAATTACCAACTCTCTCTCAAAACTATCATATAAGAAGGACAATCAAAGAAAAAAAACGTAGAAGTGAAAGATCAACACCGAGAGCATCAAGAAATGAATCCGACCATATCTTGTAATGCATGAAATAAATTACCACTCCTCAAACTATCAAGATAGAAGGACATATCAAGAA
Source organism: Pinus taeda (assembly GCA_000404065.3). NCBI lineage: Eukaryota > Viridiplantae > Streptophyta > Pinopsida > Pinales > Pinaceae > Pinus > Pinus taeda. The sequence goes on from APFE030072725.1 coordinate 84,661, forward strand.
GAAAAAGGTAATAGTGTTGATTGATTCGGGTAGTACAATAATTTTAATTCATTATAAATAGCCAAGGAATGAATTTATTCCATATATCCAACACTAGAGTGTCAAGTGATGGTTTGCGAGTGGAGCGAACCATAAATTGCTCTGGAAAGTGCCATAATATCAAGCTATCCATGGGAGAATATGTATTGAATAGCCCAATGCTTTCCATTCCAATGGGTGGTGCTGATGTTTTACTAGTAGTCCAATGGCTACAATCCTTGGGTATGATAGCTTTTAATTTTCAAGAACTTTTCTTGAAATGTTTTTGGGAAGGAAAGGAAGTTGAATTGAGGGGTAGCGAAGGGAAACTGGGAAAGGTAATCAATTCTAACAACACGAAAAAGCTTCTAAATAAAGAACAATGGGGTGTAATTTCACAATTATGTTTGCTAGAGGATCCCACATCGAAATCATGTATTTCTCCAAATCTCCAAAACGTTTTGGATAATAATTCCAAGGTATTTGAGATTCCCAAAGGCCTCCTACTTATTTGTGATCATGGTCATGCTATTCATTTGATTCTAGGAAGCATTCCTCCAAACATAAGGCCTTAGAAATATCTGTATGCCCAAAGGAGTGGGAGCTCATTCAAAAGTTGCAGAAGATCCTAGTTCAAACAATATTGCGAGAACTTGAAAAGGAAGGAAAAATCATATTGGAACCTGAAGTAGTCACAGAACCGAGAAATCGACAGCTACGAAATAGATCAATTTCAGAGTATCTCATCAAGTGAAGAACATACCTGCTGAAGATTCCACATGGGAGGACAAGAATTTATACAAAAGCATCAATAACTACTCAAGCATTGAGGACAACACTTTTTGAAGGAGAGGGGCATGTTAGGTCCCTATACCACTAGTGTAACCCCTTATTATTATTAGTAGAAACCCCTTATTATATTGTTGTGCCCGTGTAGTCCCCATATTGTCATTATTGTGCCCTATAGAAGCCCACTATTGTTATTATTGCACCCTTACATTATTATTGTTATGCTTGCTTTGATTATATTATGACCCCTTAGACTCCTATATATAGAAAGGAGGTCTTGTCATTTGAAAAATCCAAGAATTGTTCATTTTTGTAATGTAAAGGAGGTTTCCCCCTCAAAGAGGCTTATTTTTAAGGTGTTCATCTATCTTTTCTACCTTTTTGTGAGTTGGTTTCATAACATTTGGTATCGGAGCTCTAGATTCTAGTGTTTGGCTGCTCCAAATAGGTCATCGTGGAAATTTTGCTATAACTGTTGTTCTACATTGTTTTAGAAGCTAAAAATAAAAACCATTTGATTCGAACTCTTGCTGAACCATGGTTCTGAATTTTAGATCTTGTCTCACTACATTTTTGGATATATGATATGAGGAAGTTAGTGTTTTTGTAGACTCCCAAATTACATTCCAAACCGACGACCTTGGGAAAATCATCATAACTTTCTCTCTGAGCATCAGATTTGAATTTCATAAGAAGTTACAGAAAGAGGATGGACTGTAGTTTCTGGTATATATTTTTCATATCCGAAGGTCAAAACAATGACACGTGGCACTTCATACAAGCTTGCTATTCTGAAAAGGTATATAATCAGGTCATCTTGGGAGATTATGCATATCTCTTTCTTGGAGAATCCAATTTCGATAATACCAGTGGCATTGCAAAGAGGACACAGAGGGATACTGCAAGTCATGATTTCAGAACAAGAAGATCTGAAATTATAGAGTTACATTTGTTTTGAGCGCAAACTCACAAAATCAAGGAAAGGCAATATGATGAAGTTTGATGGCAAGGATTTGGTAAATTAGATGCTACAGATGGAGCAATATTTTGTTCTACATGAGAAGCAACTGTTACAAAAGGTATGTATTGCATCTTCATATTTAGAACCTGATCAATTTTTATGGTATAAAGGGCTTTGTTCTTGTAAACCACTTGTTACGTGGTCAATTTCATGGAGGAAATGATAACACATTATGAGGATACAAAGAGAAACACCTTCTTTATCCAATCGATAAATCTCAAACAAAAGCATTCATTGGCAGAGCGCATTGAGGAATTTCAAAAACTGAATATAAGGGTAAATGATATTCTAGAGAAGCAAAGGATTGATGTCTTCATAGGTACTTCAAAGGATAACATTCAACATGAGGTTCGTCTTTGGGAACCTAATTCATTGGAGAAGGCATTCAGGTGGGAAATAAAAAATTGAAAGTGAAATTATGGAAACAAGGAATCCCACCACTCACAACTATAATTATGGAAATGTTTTTTCTCCTAGCCTTCCACAACCTACAAGGTTTATACCACAACAATTGGAATAAAAAAGAGAAAAAGAGCTTTGTTACAATTGTGATAGCAAAGGCACTAAAGGCCATAAGTGTGTTGAGAAGAAATTATTTTACATAGATTATGAAGAGGAGAAAGAAAAGGACCAAGAAACATCAATAAAAGAGGATATACACTAGGAACCAACCCCAGAGAAAGAAGAAATTAATCTGACCATATCTTGTAAAGCATTGGCAAGAATTACCACTCCTCAAACTCTCAAGATAGAAGGACATATCAAGAAGAAAAAGTTTCAAGAAGTGAAATATCACATCGAGAAAGAAGAAATGAATCAACCATATCTTGTAATGCATTGGACGGGATTACCACTCCTCAAACTATCAAGATAGAAGGACATATCAAGAAGAAAAATGTTCAAGGAGTGAAATATCACATCGAGCATCAAGAAATGAATCCAACTATATCTTGTAAAGAATTGGAAAATATTATCACTCAAACTCTGAAGATAGAAGAACATATCAAGAAGAAAAAGGTTCAAGCAATGAAAGATCACATTGAGCATCAACAACAAGTTCTCCAACTTTTAAAGGATAACACCACTTTGTTGCAGAACCGACTGAAGCAACAGGTAGGTCAACATCACAGTGAAAAAAGTTTTCATGTAGGTGATTGAGTATTTTTATGGCTAGATCTTAGGCAAGCTATTTATGAGAAGGAAATTTTGGAAATACTACATGCACTTAATAAATAAAGACCTTACCCAATGGGAAGACCCTTCAAGGTAAAAATGGATCATGATAGTCTTAAATACTTTTTGGAATAAATAGTATCTTTAGAAGAATAGAAAAAATGGGTCACAAATATGTTGGGTTATGACTTTGACATTGTTAGCACCTAAATCTGCCTCAGGCTGAAGGAAGGCAAAATTCAGGGTAACCACAAACCACGCTTAGTCTGGTAGCTAGCCCTACCAGAATAGGAGAGGGCTCTCTCCGGGTCACACTCAGTGAATAGATGAATGAAAAGGACTGAGATGACTTTCAAACAAACTATTTATCTTAGGCTAGTAAGTGGAAATGAAAATAATGAGTGATTTCGTGAATGACTGCGTTTCTGGGATGTTATGGGACCACTGGACTTCAATGAACAGAGAACTTAACATGAAGGCACAGATTATTTCATGAGGAAAGGTAGGTTGAAAGCATAGCAATTTAATTTTAAAATATGGCGGAATGGAAAGATTGATTAGGAAGGTGAAAAGGGCATGGGCGTCGTGAATCCTTTTCAATAGAAAAATGAACACTGTACATGAAATTTTCCCACAGGTAAAGCAATAAAATTGAATTCTACCTGATCTCACTCGAAAAGTATCACCAGAAATGAATACGAAATGAAACTATGGAACATAACAAAGAAATGGAGGGATTGATTAAGAGGGTGAAAAGGGCATGGACAACATGAATCCTTTTCAATAGAAGAATGAAACACTGCACATGAAATTTTCCCACAAGTAGAGCAATAGAATTGAATTCTATTTGATCTCACTAGAAAAAATTCACCAGAAATGAATGCGAAATAAACTATGAAACATAACGAGATACATATAAAACATAAGAGAAACACTTGCTACACTCACAACCATAGGAATCTCATGAAACAGAGCCGCTGCCTTTCATTAATTCTCTGTAAAATATAAAATGCAGAAACAAAGTTTCTTTCCCACAGTCTCCCAGAAGTTACAAGCCAACCAACTCTTTGCAAATAACTTGCATACAATATATAGAATGTGTGAGGAAGAGATAGAATGCCCAGGGGTTGGGAAGTTACTCAAATCATTTCGAAATGGAGATGGAGAGCCAACCATCAGCTACAGGTGCAGCGCTCTCAAACATGACATTTGGCTGGGGTGACCCTTTGCATTCCTTTGCCACTTGGATAGATGCCCATCTGGAGAGAAAAATATTTAAATGTCGTCTTTGGTGCCAAAAAACCGAAGTGTAGATGACCGGGCCCACTTGGAGAAGTCGCGACCCGAAATTTCACAAAACGGGAGCAAATTGGCAATTTTTCCTCTGTGCGCCACGCCATTTTCTCTGTGTGTCGCGCTACTTTGGGGCCTATTTTGGGTCACTTTCAAGTGTCCAAAATGTGCCCAAGTGGGCTTTTGGGAAAGCCTATCCTGTCTATTTTCTAACCCCACTGGAATTTTTAAATTTGGTTCCCATTTTCCTTTCCAAATCTTCATTCTCCCAAGACTGCTTTCTATGTGTCAAAAATGTGGCAGAGAGGCCATTTTTGGGTGTCTTTTGACCTTTTGGAGACTCATACCTTGCCAAAATTTCTTGTCCAGACACCAGTAGTCGTGATTTTCCATGCTGAATCCAAAAATGCAAACCATTCCTCATTTGGAGCTCTATAATTTTAGCGTCGCGCCAGTGGCGCGGCGCACAGGGAGAAAATCCTTGTTTTTAGCCCAAAAAATTTCTGTGTGACCAAAATTTGCCCAAATTTTTTGAGATTTGGGCTGGAAGTTCTCTATGGGGTGCTTTTTTGAGTCAAGGAGGCCTCATCCAATATCCTGAGCCTATCTTTCTCTTCTGCCTCTTTTGCCCTCTTACTTGCTTTCCTCAATTTTGCTTTTAAACTCTTTATTCGGGCCTTGGCGCTCATGTTTCGTGCCCTGTAATGAAATTCCATGTGTCTCAACAGAGCAACGTCTTTGTCGGCCTTGTCTAGCAGCCTCTCCAAATGCATGTTTACCCTCTCAAGGTTGGCCTCCCTATCCTCATTGATTTCTCTTGTGGGCCTGTTCTCCTGAAGCCGTGTCACTGCGGGTCTCCTCCTCATATTCTGATGAAACCTCGGATGCCATGACTGCTGTTTTAAAACTTGAATTTGGGCTACCCTTTGATTTAAATGAAGCTAGAAGTTGCTTTGACAATCTGCCACCAAGGGGACAACTTAATAGGGAGCATTAGGATGGGGATAATATAATGGGAATAGGGGTTTATAGGAGAATTTTGTTTAGGGATATACAGGGGTTTTTGGGGTATTTTGATAGGGTAGGGTTTGGGTTTTTAGCAAGGTAGATTTTTAGGGTTTGTAAGGTACGGTTTGTGTTTATTGAGCAATAGGAGGAGGGGAAAGGGAGTATGATCTTGGTAATGTTAGGGTAATGATTATGGGGACAATGGCATAGGGAAATAAGGAGTAGGGGTAGGGTAGGAAGAATAACCTTGGCAGCAACAACACTGTAGAAAAAACCCTAGCAGAACAGTCTTTCTTTGATGTCCTCTTGTGTTTGCTTTATGAAACTTTTTTCATTCAATCACAGGTAATAAACCATCATATCTCTATCAAATTTGATGAGCAAGCCCTGATATAGAGCCTACCTGTTGATTTGAGGGGTTTCACAGATAGCTTGAGGAAATTTGACACATTCTGGGTGCTTTATCTTTGTGCGTCGTGCCCCTGTCTGTGTGTGCCGCGCCCTAGTTATATGCGCCACACCCCTGTCTGTGTGCGCCGCGCCCTAGTTATATGTGCCGCGTTCCTCTTCCTGTGTGCATCGTGCTTTTTCCAGAGAACTTTTGGAGGCCTTCCCAGTGTCCAAATTGAGCGCGGGATAGCTCGTTGGAAAGGTATTTAAGTCTAATTTCCAACCCAATCATAATTGTGCAATTTGGAGTTCATTTTCACTATCAAAAATCAAATATCCCAATACTGGTCAAAATGTGCCAAATGAGGCTGCCTAAAGGCAGAGTGTTATTACATTCAACTTTTGGATGCCTTCCTCTACTCCAAATTGAGCTCATGATAGCTCATTGGAAAGATATTGTTGTCTAGTTATCATTTGATGCATCAAGAAAGTCATTTGGCCAACTTAGCTAGGAGAAAAATTGATTTTCCCAAGGTCACTTTAGAGGTGCATCAATTCTCCCGAGGCAACTATATTTTTGAGATTTCTCCAAAACCATGACACCTGTGTAAAAATTGAAGGAGGTGTTTCTTACTTGGAATGTTTTGGACAAAAATGTCTCTCAATTTTCCCAAATTCATCTTTCCTTGCTCAGAAAGATCATTTGAGTGAAACCTACCCCGATGTGTGGAACAAGAGATTTGTCGAAATGAAGCGAAATGAAGGGGATAGGGAACTTCTAAATTCTTGAGGAAATTTTGGGAAGTAGGGAGGAATGTTAGGAAGTAGGGGAAAGTGGAACCTCAGAAATTAAGTGAGGGGAAGGGGTCCAAAAAGGCAAAACACAGGCCCAACCTAGAAAATTGCCAGGTGTAGCAAGAAACTAGGGTTTGTGCGAAAATGAGGCATTTGGGGGATCTTAGTGATGGGAAATGTTTGATAAGGTACTTTAAGGATAGGGAAAGGTGTATGAACATCAGGATACAAACTTTGCCGATGATTTGACCGTGCAAGAGAAATTGCCTTCAAAATCCTAGGAGAGGGAAATGACCTTACCTAGGCGCAACTGAAGCATGAACAAGGTGTAAAATGACCCAGTGGAACTTGACATGATAATGAAAGCCCTTTGAATGATGGTACACTCAGCTGAATGGTGACATGGACTGTCATTTGGACAACTTTGACAAGGGTAAAATCAAACCTAGACCTAATGCCTAGTGACCAAATTTTGCTTGAAGACTCACTGAAATGAAAAAATTTGACCTTGACACCTTAAAATCACTTTGTAAGAGCATGTTTGATCACTGGAGGAAGGCTGCAAAGAATGAGACTAACATTGGCTCCAATAGGAATGGCAGCTCCATGGAGGTGCCAAGAACTGCAGATCTTTGGGTGAGCAGACAGTGCCGTCGTCCATTGGGCTATGGAGTCCATTATTCTGACAAGCCAACATGGCTGAATTTATTGACTGAAACTTGACTCAAACTGACTCAATGCGAACTGAAATGACTAAAAAACTTGACTCTATGCAAAAGGGAATGACTCATGACTGACTTAACTAAAACAAGAACTGACAAAACTTATTCAATGGCAGCAATCCATCAAGATTCGAGGGTTTCAAATCATGATGACAGCCACCTGAATACTAATACAATATGTACAATCATGTGTAATGTGTCTTCCAATGTAACCAATCAAGTAGATGCCTCCTTGATTGATTCTCCTGATCAGATCTTCTGGTCAACAACAGATACTGGTAACTGGGCATCCAAAAACATAATTGACCATGATCTTTTTCATCACTGAATACTGGAATAAACACCTTCATGGCTGACTGCAACAGATGTGCCAGAGGATCTTGAAAAACATGAAGTTTGTCCTTTTGCTGAAAGAACAAGGTGTCTTTCTCCTTTTCTTCTGATTTTCCTTCATAATGTACTTCAGTATGAGTATGTTCTTGATCCTCATAAAATTATGAATAGGTAGATGAGTGAATCTCCTCTTGAAAACACATTTTAAAACATGAAACATATGAAGAAGAATCTGAAATGGAATCCTGGATTGTCTGATCTTCGGTAGTCTGAGTATATTGTAAGTCGTCTTCATATGATATGACAACCAGATTCTCATTACATTCATCACGTTCATTAATCATGAGAAAAGAAACTTCAGATGATTCTTGAAACTCAACACTAACATTCATACCATCTACCAATGATTCATCCAAGGAAACTTTTTCACTTAATTGAACCAAATTCTCATCTTGCTGTTCTTGAACTGAATGAGCTACCTCTTCATGAAGATCTAGTTCTGGTGAGATAAGGTTAGTTAGGTTTGTACCTCTGTTTTCTCCATTTGAGGCAGCCTCAACCATGCAACTCTCTTTTTGCTCCTCACCATCTGTCTCTTGATCTGATTTATCATCCCCATTATTTGAGATTGGAACATCATTTTCTTGCATATCATCTTTTATTTCCACCAGATCCGAAACAAAACTTCTTCTTTCATCATTTCCATCCATATGGAAATCTTCAACCTGCTGATCTATAAAGCAGTTCACCGGACTGTCATCCTTTTATTTAGAGATATTACGAAGATTCTGCCTTATAAACTGAAATGCTTCGTAACACAAGGGTATAGAATCCTCTTGCATCATTAAATCATGTATTTCGGTTGCCTCACCTTCATCTGTAATTTGACCTTGAATTGTGTTTGGTGGCTGCAAATCTGGTTCTGTATCCAAAATGATTTCATCAATCATTTCAGGGGAAGATTTCTTATTAACGACCTGCTCAAAAATTTCGCCATCTGTCTCATCTTCAACATTAAAACTGAGAGATTGTTGATTTCCTACAAGCTTTTCATTTGAATATTTACTATGCAATTTACCCCGCAAAAACTGAAATGATTCAAAACAGAGAGGTAAGGAATCTTCTTGTATCGTTTGATCATATAAGCCAGCTTCTATGTCTTCATGTGCAACCTAACTATTAATGGAATTTGGGGGCTAGAACTCTGAATATAAGAAGTCTGGAACAAAGTTTTCATCTCCATCAAGAGGATCCAAATCAAGATTTGTTGATAGCTGATGTCTAATTGCATGGAAATTATCTCTAATGAACTGGCATGAATTAAAGCACAAAGGCAAAGATCCTTCACTTACCTCAAAATTTGTTGCACTTTCCTCATCGTTTCCATAGCTGATATGCTTCGGTTTATCACTGTACTCGAGCTGCTGTAAGTGAACTTCCTCATCCCATAAACTGGCTGCTAATTTGTCTGCAAGATTAGCTTTTGTTTGGAGAGCATAATCATCATCATCATACTGATCAAACTGAGGAAAATCGTTAGTATAAAAGATGTCATCAAGCATACATGTCATATCAACAGGCCTTTCTTCTCCAATATGATCTACAAAACAATCCTTATGACTACTGAGATAAGAAACAAAATGTTTTGGATCAGCCACTTGTTCATGAACGCCATTTTCATCTTTTGCAGTCATTTTTCCCACCATCTCTTCTACTACACACACCAAAATGTCAAGCTTTTCCTCTGAAGGTGTAGTTTTCTCTAGATCCACATTTTTCATCTCTTCTTCTTTCAACCTTGCCCTTCTAATCAGCAAATGAGCCTCTACATTTACTGCATTGTTCTGCATCTCTTCAAGTGTTACGACATTCTTTTCTCTCAGCTGAAACTCCATTTCCAGATCAAAGGCACCCGGGTAGTGCAAGAGAGCAGATCCGGGAGGGGGCCTTATATCAACCAGAATTGAATAATAAACTTGATTAAATTTGGCTGAAAATTGTTGTACTGTCTCCCCTGGTAGTCTTTTCAGCTGATTATACTCTTCTACGATAAGGAAAAGGTTCTTTCTGATCCTCCACCTGTCAAGAAAAACTTTAATGAACTGTTGTAAATCTGTGATGCTCGCATCCGGCAGGGCTTTGAACCAGCTCTTGACTTTGCCTTGCAAAGAAAGAGCAAAAATCCTTATACTGACATCTCCTTCATCAATTTCATAAAGGTCTAGAAAAGTCTAAACATTCTGCACATGTTGCTCAGCATTGACATTCTTACATTCACCGTCAAATCTTGGCAAGTATAGATCATAGTTTTTGGGGAAAGCATGAAGAATAGAAGGTCAAACAAGAGGTTTATACCTATATGGGATTATAACAGTTGTAGGGATATGTACCAGAGCTATGGGATTAGTTTTATTTTCTTTAGGCTCATCACTCTGAAGAGAGTCATCATAAGATGTAGGAAAAGTAAGGAAGCCAAGATCAAAAGGAAACTCACTATTTACACTTTTTGAATAGATCGAGTGAAGATTTTGATCACCTTTATCATACAACAAGGTCTGAAAAACTTTCAGGGAAACTTCAAGAACAACAAAGAAGTAATTCACAAGGAAGCCAAGTAGGTCCTGAATACCATTCCACTTTGGATACCCGAAATTTGTGTAAGATCCTTCCATTTTCGCAAAGAAAAAGTTAGTCCTCTAGTGGAGTCACCATGAAGCACCGATTGTAAGATTCTTTAGTGAATGGAGTCGCCAGGTGAATGATTTGAGCTGTCTTCTTATGTCTGATCGTTGTTCACCGTCAACCGTCAGATTTGAGCTTGATAGATGTACTGGGGTAAAACAATCTTCAAGCAAGCCATTTCCTTCCCCAGTGGAGTCGCCACTATGTTAGCACCTAAATCCACCTCAGGCTGAAGGAAGGAAAAATTCAGGGTAACCACAAACCACACTTAGTCTGGTAGCTAGCCCTACCAGAACAGGAGAGGGCTCTCTCCAGGTCACACTTAGTGAATAGATGAATGAAAAGGACTGAGATGACTTTCAAACGAACTATTTATCTTAGGCTAGTAAGTGGAAATGAAAATAATGAGTGATTTCGTGAATGACTGCGTTTCTGGGATGTTATGGGACCACTGGACTTCAATGAACAGAGAACTTAACATGAAGGCACAGATTATTTCATGAGGAAAGGTAGGTTGAAAGCATAGCAATTTAATTTTAAAATATGGCGGAATGGAAAGATTGATTAGGAAGGTGAAAAGGGCATGGGCGTCGTGAATCCTTTTCAATAGAAAAATGAACACTGTACATGAAATTTTCCCACAGGTAAAGCAATAAAATTGAATTCTACCTGATCTCACTCGAAAAGTATCACCAGAAATGAATACGAAATGAAACTATGGAACATAACAAAGAAATGGAGGGATTGATTAAGAGGGTGAAAAGGGCATGGACAACATGAATCCTTTTCAATAGAAGAATGAAACACTGCACATGAAATTTTCCCACAGGTAGAGCAATAGAATTGAATTCTACCTGATCTCACTCGAAAAACTTCACCAGAAATGAATGCGAAATAAACTATGAAACATAACAAGATACATATGAAACATAAGAGAAACACTTGCTACACTCACAACCACAGGAATCTCTTGAAGCAAAGCCACTACCTTTCATTAATTCTCTGTAAAAATATACAATGCAGAAACAAAGTTTCTTTTCCACAGTCTCCCAGAAGTTACAAGCCAACCAACTCTTTGCAAATAACTTTCATACAATATATAGAATGTGTGAGGAAGAGATAGAATTTCCAGGGGTTGGGAAGTTACTCAAATCATTTCGAAATGTAGATGGAGAGCCAACCATCAGCCACAGGTGCAGCGCTCTCAAGCATGACAATTGGCTAGGGTGACCCTTTGCATTCCTTTGCCACTTGGATAGATGCCCATCTGGAGAGAAAAATATTTAAATGCCACCTTTGGTGCCAAAAAACCGAAGTGTAGATGACCAGGCCCACTTGGAGAAGTCGTGACTCGAAATTTCGTGAAACGGGAGCAAATTGGCAATTTTTCCTCTATGTGTCGCGCCATTTTCTCTGTGTGTCACGCTACGTTGGGGCACTTGTAGGTGTTCAAAATGTGCCCAAGTGGGCTTGTTGGAAAGCCTGTCCTGTCTACTTTCTAAATCCACTGCACTTTTTGAATTTGGTGCTCATTTACCCCTCCAAATCTTCATTCTCCCAAGACTGCTTTGTATGTGTCAAAAAAGTGGCAGAGAGGCCATTTTTGGATGTCTTTTGACCTTTTGGAGACTCATACCTTCCCACAATTTCTTGTCCGTACACCAGTAGTCGTGATTTTCCATGCTGAATCCAAAAATGCATACCATTCCTCATTTGGAGCTCTAGAATTTTAGCATCGCGCCAGTGGTGTGGCGCACAGGGAGAAAATCCCTGTTTTTCGCCCAAAAAATTTCCTTGTGACCAAAATTTGCCCAATTTTTTTGAGATTTGGGCTGGAAGTTCTCTATGGGGTGTTTTGCTGAGTCAAGGAGGCCTCAGCCAAGATCCTGAGCCTATCTTGCTCTTCTGCCTCTTTTTCCCTCTTACTTTCTTTCCTTAATTTTGCTTTTAAACTCTTTATTCGGGCCTTGGCACTCATGTTTCGTGCCTTGTAATGAAATTCCATGTGTCTCAACAGAGCAAGGTCTTTGTCGGCCTTGTCTAGCAGCCTCTCCAAATGCATGTTAACCCTCTCAAGGTTGGCCTCCCTATCCTCATTGATTTCTCCTGTGGGCCTGTTCTCCTGAAGCTATGTCACTGTGGGTCTCCTCCTCATATTCTGATGAAACCTCGGATGCCATGACTGCTATTTTAAAAGTTGAATTTGGGTTGCCCTTTGATTTAAATGAAGCTAGAATTTGCTTTGACAATCTGCCACCAAGGGGACAATTTAATAGGGATCATTAGGATGGGGATAATATAATGGGAATAGGGGTTTATAGGAGAATTTTTTTTAGGGATATATAGGGGTTTTTGAGGTATTTTGATAGGGTAGGGTTTGGGTTTTTAGCAAGGTAGGGTTTTAGGGTTTGTAAGGTAGGGCTTGTGTTTATTGAGCAATAGGAGGAGGGGAAAGGGAGTATGATCTTGGTAATGTTAGGGTAATTATTATGGGGACAATGGCATAGGGAAATAAGGAGCAGGGGTATGGTAGGAATAATAACCTTGGCAGCAACAACACTGTAGCAAAAACCCTAGCAGAACAGTGTTTCTTTGATGTTTTCTTGTGTTTGCTTTCTGAAACTTTTTGCATTCAATCACAGGCAATAAACCATCATATCTCTATCAAATTTGATGATAAAGCCCTGATATAGAGCCTACCTACTGGTTTTATGGGTTTCACAGGCAACTTGAGGCAATTTGGCACATTCTAGGTGCTTTATCTCTATGCGTTGTGCCCCTATCTGTGTGCGCCGCGCTCCTCTTCCTGTGTGCATCGTGCTTTTTCCAGAGGACTTTGGGAGGCCTTTCTAGTGTCCAAATTGATTATCGGATATCTCGTTGGAAATTTCTTTGAGTCTACTTTCCAACCCAATTGGAATTTTTCAATTTGGAGTTCCTTTGCCCTGTCAAAAATCAAATCTCCCAAGATTGGTCAAAATGTGCCAAATGAGGCTGCCTAAAGGAAGAGTGCTGTTACAGTCAACGTTTGAATGCCTTCCTCAACTCCAAATTGAGCTCATGATAGCTCATGGGAAATATCTTGGTGTCTAGTTATCACTTGACTCATCACAAAAGTAATTTGGCCAATTGAGATAGGAGAAAATTTGGTTTTCCCAAGGTCACTTCAGAGGTGCATCAATTTTCCCGAGGCAACTATATTTTTGAGATTTCTCCAAAACCATGACACTTGTGTAAAATGTGAAGGAGGTTTTTCTTCCTTGGAATGGTTTGGACAAAAAACTCTCTTAGTTTTCCCAAATTCATCTTTCCGTGCTCAGAAACATCATTTGAGTGAAACCTACCCCAATGTGTGGAACAAGAGATTTGTCGAAATGAAGCGAAATGAAGGGGATAGGGAACTTCTAAATTCTTGAGGAAATTTTGGGAAGTAGGGAGGAATGTTAGGAAGTAGGGGAAAGTGGAATCTCAGAAATTAAGTGAGGGGAAGGGGTCCAAAAAGGTAGAACACAAGCCCAACCTAGAAAATTGCCAGGTTGTAGCAAGAAACTAGGGTTTGTGCGAAAATGAGGAATTTGGGGGATCTTAGTGATCAGAAATGTTTTATAAGGTACTTTAAGGATAGGGGAAGGTGTATGAACATCAGGATACAAGATTTACCGATGATTTGACCGTCCAATAGAAATTTCCTTCAAAACCCTAGGAGAGGGAAATGACCTTACCTAGGAGCAATTGAAGCATGAACAAGGTGTAAAATGACCCAGTGGAACTTGAAATGATAATGAAAGCCCTTTGAATGATGGTACACTCAGCTGAATGGTGACATGGACTGTCATTTGGACAACTTTGACAAGGGTAAAATCAAACCCTAGACCTAATGCCTAGTGACCAAATTTTGCTTGAAGACTCACTGAAATGACAAAATTTGACCTTGACACCTTAAAATCACTTTGTAAGTGCATGTTTGATCACTGGAGTAAGGCTGCAAAGACTGAAACTAACATAAATCATCTATAGAAAATGGAAGAAGTTTTTTTTGCAAATGCACCCTCAAGAAAGGATGAGGATGTGGAAGAATTATTTTGTGCTATTTCTATTATCCAACCAGATTGGATAAATGAAGCAAGGAATAAATGGAAGAAGGACGAAGAAGTTTAGCAACTCATTCAAAAGTTGCAGAAGGTCCCAATTCAAACAATATTGCCAAAACTTGAAGAGGAAGGGAAAATCATATTGGAACTTGGAGCAGTCACAGAAACAAGAACCCAACAGCTATGAAATCGATCAATTTTAGAGTATCTCATCAAGTGGAAGAACTTACTCGCTGAAGATTCCACATGGGAGGACAAGAATTTTATACTGAAGCATCAAGAACTACTCAAGCATTAAGGACAACACTTTTTGAAGGAGAGGGGCATGTCAATCCCTTATACTACTAGTGTAACCCCTCATTGTTATTATTATAACCCCCTTATTATATTGTTGTACCCATGTAGTTCCCATATTGTTATTATTGCGCCCTATAGAATCTCACTATTGTTATTATTGTTCCCTTACATTATTATTGTTATGTCGGCTCTGATTATATTATGACCCCTTAGACTCCTATATATAGAAAGGAGGTCTTGTCATTTGTATCATCTAAGAATTATTCATTTGTGTAATGTAAAGGAGGTTGCCCCCTTGAAGAGGCTTATTTCTAAGGCGTTCATTTATATTTTCTATATTTTTTTGAGTTGGTTTCATAAAACGATTGAATTATAGGAGGATTTATCACCGAGTTTGTGGTAGATACTTTAGTCAGCTAAAGCGAGGCAAAATGACGCTTCCTCAAAGGACCGCAAGGTAAGTACGTTAAATCTTTGAACATTTGGATTAAGATGCTACTGTGTGAAAAGTAGGTTATGTGAATATATTGATGTTTGGGGCTACACGGAGTGGGAGGATCTACAGAAATGAAGGTAGCACAGAACTAGAAACTAGCCCCTCGATTTCACCTCCACAAGAAAGCGAGGAAGAGCTCACGAAGGTTTCACCAGGAAGTGCAATCAGTTTGATAAAGCAACGAATTCCATGCATACCACTTCCACCTACACCACCGCTAGTTTCGCCATCTTCACCCCCACTTTTTCCCACACCACCTCCGCCACCACCACAATTCAATATGGCATAGGGAATGAAGATCTGGACCAATTTTGATTCGTTGTAAAGGTTGTATGGGAAGCGCAGGGAGTCACAGATGACAATATAAAGAAATCAACATTGGTTAGTGCTCTCCAGGATCGTGCACTGACTTGGTACATTAAGCATTTCAATGACAATCCAAACATAGGGATCGCGGATATCCAAGCTGCGCTAAACAAGAAATTTATCAGGCCAAAATCAAAGACACAGTCGATCATTGGATTTAAGGAAATTGTGATGCTTCCAGGTGAGACCCCCTGGGAGCTAGATTAGAGATTGAAGTGTAAAATTCGTGAAGCCAATATGACCTTGATGGATGGGCAACACTATGCATGGTTTGTAGCGTCACTAATGCTAAATATAAGGAACACATTATCACAGCAAAAGCTAACCACTCAAGCCAAGGCCTTGGACATCGTGATGAGACTGCACAAGACTCCGATACAATATCCTAACCTAGGAGTTCAACAAATCCATGCACAGTTGAAAAACTTGTGCCTTGAGATGCAGATTTTGAAAGAACATAGGATGGCTTGCCTAGAAGTGGGTGAGGAGGTATGGTGCGTAAAGTGCAAAGGCTAAGGACATGACAAGGACCATTGTCCAGCCTTTATGAACTACTTGGAAGGAGGAGGACCAATGCCATTGAGACCAAAGGCACAAGCAAGACCGAGCGCGGTGCCTGCATTATGGTGCGCGATTTGTCAGATAAGAGGGAAGCATGCTACAGATAACTGCCATCTATTACAGAAGTATACATAGAATTCCCAACAGTTGTTCTATAATTTTTGCAAGTCAGTAGGCCACGATGAGTCCACATGTAGAAGTTATGAATTGATGATGGATTAGACTCCTACCTATAGAGTCCACACTGAAACATGGGCCCTCGATCAAAATACAAGGATGGCGCACGCAGGATTTCAGGGGCGCGGGTGAGGCCGAGGTGGAATGGGACTAGGAAGAGGTCGCAGACAACTGATATGTTACAATTATGGAAGACCGAGGCATTATACCTGCAATTGTACAAATCCAATGAGACCATAATGCTTATATTGTACCCAGTTTGATCATGAGATGGATGATTGTCCCACGCTGATAGTGAGGTTGTACAATAAAGGAGCACTCCAACTTCCCCCAACTCAGAACCTGTAAATGATGATGTTTGAGCTGCGCAAGGAAGACCCGAATATAAATATCATGCTCCGAAGTGGTATCACGACAGTAGATTACAAAGGCAAGCAGCCCAAAGAGAGTGCCTGGGTTCGCAAGGCTCCAATAAAGGAACCAGAATTTGTTTTAGAGTGCGCCAAGGACACATTCATGGAAGCTAAGAAGAGCTTCGCAGAGGGCTCCACTTCAAGAAGTAAAGACAAACTGGAACTCGAAATGAACCCATTAATGCTCACTACATTCTTAGAAACATGCATGAAGCTGCTGCGTGACAGCAAGGTTGTGAAGGCACTGCAAGAACTCATAACTAGATGTGTTAGGACCGCGCCAGGAGAACCGCATGTTGTCTAGAAGCTCGGGAAGCACACTATGCAAACAAGAAGGGAGATGAGATTGACCGCACAAATCAAGGAATATGAAATGGATCAAGTGATTTTGGATCTAGAATCGGACGTGAACTTCCTGCCAAAGCAGACATGGGAGTGCATGGGTAGGCCTGCACTGCAATGGTCTCTTATTCAATTTCGAATGGTGAACCAACAAAAGATCCTACCTATGGGAAGATTGAAGGGAATAACGGTAAATATCGAAGGTGCAAGCACACTTACAGATTTCAAAGTGATAGAGATTGCTGATGACAACAATCCCTATCCCATGCGAGTAGGAATAGATTGGGCTATTAACATGAATAGAGTGATAAATCTAAATAAGCGCAAGATGATTTTCGAGAAAAAGTCACTATGCATAGTGGTACCTTTAGACCCTGTGGAAGGATCGCGCAACACGGAGCCAATGTGCAACTATGATAGCAATGATGATCTAGACTATATCTACAAGATAACGTGTGGGAGCAGGACTAGGTGAATCCAATAATGGATGGCAGACTCTTGTGGGAGCGTAAAAGCTCCTGCACCTTAGATTCAAACGAGGAAATAGAACGATGGAAGAACTGGTTACACTAGGTAACCACGCTCAACTGTAACATGATGACAAGGTTGTTGCGCTGTGTGGCAATAGAGGTAAGAGATTTGCCTATGTATGACGGGTTGAGCGAGGTGGATGATTTCCTGAACAAATTTGAAAGAGAAGTATCAAAACAGTAGTGTTGTGACACTCTAAAATGGGTACTACGCACTACACCTGCAAGATGGTGGGGTATGCATCAAAGAAGTTTTGAGGACTAGGGTGAATGTAGAAGGATGATGCGCATGTAGTTTGGAAAGCCTCAGATGCAGATGAAAGCCAAGTATGACGGACAAAATAGCTCGCATGCCCACCTTTCTAGATGGGTACAGGCGTATGGTTCACAATCTGCATGAATGCACACCCTCCTCGTGATAAGACACATGACTGACAAGTAGGAGTGGGTAAGACAATAGCACGAATGACTAGGAAGTATGGTAAGACCAAGCATGCAGAATCATATTCATGCAGAATCTTTTAACAAGGTACACGAAGCATTGAACATGGTCCACCATGAGAAATGAGGTAACTGGGACCTGCGCATACCAACGGTTCTTTGGGCTTATAGGACCATGGGCAAAGCCCTGACCGTGCGGGCACTTCCGAAGCTGAAGTATGAAGTGAATGTTGTAGTCCCCATGAAGCATGCAAAGCCTAGTCTGTGCATAGTAGCACTAGTAGATACGATGATCTATGAAGCTTGGAAAGAAGGGATCACACAGCCACAAGAAACATAATGCGTGGGACTTGAGGAAAAAACCCAATAGGGAAACCTTAGACTCCAAGAACTTGAAGAAGAAAGGGTACGGTTAAGATAGAAAAGCGCGTTGGTCGACACGGAAGTCAAGAAGCTAGAGGACGAGATAAAGGAAGATTTTCTCACCGAAAAAACTAGGATGGTAAAGCAAGGTGCGCACAATCATGCTGATAAGTTTGAGAATTATCACTGTGAATTGATTAGTCTGATGCTTGGCTTAGACCGCATATTGCTAAGCATAGTGATCAGGGTAGCACGTTGAAAATGGTGAAGTGCGCGATGTCGACAATAATAATAAAAGGTGGGGATTCTCTAGGAACCATGACGGAGGATAGGATGGAACTCTACATGGGTGGTGCGGCCATTTTACTAACTGAAGGAAATGTAGTCTTAGCACTCCAAGTAGTTTATAGGAAGTGTGGGACTATAAACTACTCCGCCGAGAAGCTGCGCGCGGAAACAAAAAGTCACAAGGTTCGCGATCGCACACAGGGGGCTGCGTTGCCGCGTGGATTGGTCAGAAAGTGATTGTTGAAGTCACTATTCATGAATGGATGCTCGACTTGAGGTCAAATGGAGCAGGCAATAAGCATTTCAGATGCGATTTATGGGCAAAAACAAGGAAAATATGTCGCCAAGGGAGCATTAATGAATTGGATTTGGGGAGAACCATCGAATTCAAATTCAAAAAGTGCTATAAAATACAAAGGCCTTCCCAGCAAACAACACTTGCTCATTTGTGAGTTAAGCGATTGAGCAAAGCCCTGAGTGTTGTGAGCCAAGCATAGTTTGAGCCCCTGAGTTTGTGATTCCTAGATTTTCGGATGAGTACGATGGCAACTGCTTAGGATTTTATGGACATAATAGAATTAACCATCGAGGAGGCTGTAGAGGCTCTAACTGTGGGGGATGTTCCAGAAGACGCCGGGATTGTGGCAGAAATTCTGAAATCACCACACACACTAAGACCCAAGAAGGACAAACAAGCAATGGCTCCCGTATGGGTGTCCCCATGGAACTCGCCACATAGCAAAATATCAATGGAGGAGAAGGGAAAATTCGTCACTATAGAAATAGATGATGAAGAAGAAGATCTACAGGATCTTACCATTGTAGAAGAAGAAGATGAAGGCATGGAGGTGGATACTTAGCCTACGCATTCTGGAACAAAACTACCCGCCTATGTCTTCCCGTGAAAAGGGAAGGCCAAAGTGCCCAAGGACCTGGACAAGACCAAGAGCTCGCTCTAGACCCTGCTCCTCCCAGATGGAATTATGTTTGGAGGCATGCACCTGGGCCACGTACTGAGCTTGAAATTCGAAGATTGGGACTTCACTGACCATGAGAGGTCCTCTCACCTTAAGACCGGAAACCTCATGAAGTAGAACATGTGGGGGTGGTGACAACATTAGAGCCATGAAAGTGGTTGCACGGAGTGGAAAAGGCTAGGCTGCTGAACCTACTCTGGGTGCCACATTTCCACCACACCTCAATAACCATTTTCGTCGTCATGTAGCTACTCTGTTTGGTGCTTGATGGGTGTTTATGGATGGTGGAGCCCATCCCCATCACGACAGACTTGATTCATCGTGTCTCCCGACTTCCATACAAAGGAGAGGACCCCACGACCATATCGGAAGGGAAGGGCAGTGATTTGGCCATCGTGAAGGCCATGAAGAAGAAGTACAAGCTGGAAAAGAAAAATAGGGACTATGCCATCTCCATAATCAAGGACAAAGTAGTACGCGTGGCAACCCAAATCCTCGCAGGAAAAGTTATGCGCAAATGCTACGCAAACGAGGTACCTATGCTAGTGGTCGCATTGGGCGAGCAGTGCATGGAGGGGGTCTAGTTTAATTGGTCTAAATTCCTCTGCACATAATTTTTAGAAAATTACCGAGAAGCCCAAGAACAGGAAAAATGTTCAACTATGCATGGTTGTTGCTATCCATAGTGCTCATAGTTGGGGAATTGCTAGAGGATAGACAATTCCCCATAATTGACAAAGATTTATTGGAGGCCGTGAAGTATGCTTCACTCTGCGCCATGAAGGATGCTAAAATAATACGCGATAGTAAGATCTTCTAGGTGTTCATGGAGATGAAAATCAGAATGTGGATCAATTGTAAGCCACAATTTTCACCCATGGTTTACAACAGTCTATAGAGTTTTGCAAAATTTAAGGCAGACATGCATAACATATATATCAAGACGCGCAAGGACTCGAAAACGAAATGGAAAAAACTACCCTTTGTAGCCACCAACGATGCCATTTTCAATGTCCTAGAGGCATGGCCGCCAGAGTGACGTGCCCTAAACATTGCAGAAATTGAGAATTCGGCAGTGCAAAAGAAGAAAGATGAGGCCAAGCTACGCATCGCATAGTTCTCCGAAAAACGAAGGAAGGAAATAGTAGTAGCAGAACTACAGACAGTGCGGGACGTGGCACAGAAAGTAGTTGAGTAAGAAAAGACCGTAGCAATAGCAGCAGCATAGGAAGCATCCGTGAAGGCAAGCGAGGGCCAAACAAAGCCTTCGTAGGGGCAGGAAGCATAGGAAGCAGAAACAAAAGAAGGAGGCGTGGACCCATGAACCGCATCAACATAGCTAAAGCGCCAACACCAAGCAGAGTGGGCAGGGTTGTGGAAGAAGGTCAAGGCCTTGAAATTGTCCATTGACCAAATCACGTGGTCAATTTTCACAGAGGAAATGATAGCACATTATGAGGATACAAAGAGAAACACCTTCTTTATCTAATTGATAAATCTCAAACAAAATGGTTCAATGGCAGCACATATGCAGGACTTCCAAAAATTCAATATAAGTGTAAATGATAATCCAGAGAAGAAAATGGTTGATGACTTCATAGGGACTTTAAAGGATAACATTCAACATGAGGTTCGTCTTTGGGAACCTGATTCATTAGGGAAGGTATTCAGGTTGGAAAGAAAATTTGAAAGAGAAAATATGGAAACAAGGAATCCCACCACTCACGACTATAATTATGGAATTGTTTTTTCTCCTAGCCTTCCACAACCTACAAGGTTTACACCACAACAATTGAAAGAAAAATAGAAAAATGGCTTTATTACAATTGTGAGAACAAATACACTAAATGCCATAAGTGTGCTGAGAAGAAATTATTTTACATAGATTATGAAGAGAAGGAACAAAAGGATCAAGAAAAATAAAAATAAGAGGATATACACGAGGAACCCACCCCAGAGAAAGAAGAAATGAATCTGATCATATCTTGTAAGGCATTGGAAATAATTACCACTCCTCAAACTCTCAAGATAGAAGGACATATCAAGAAGAAAAAGGTGCAAGAAGTGAAGGATCACATCGAGAAAGATGAAATGAATCCAACCATATCTTGTAATGCATTGGCTGGAATTACCACTCAAAATATCAATATAAAAGGACATATCAAGAAGAAAAATGTTCAAGAAGTGAAAGATCACATTGAGCATCAAGAAATGAATCCGACCATATCTTGTAATGCATTGGAATAAATTACCACTCAAAGTATCAAGATAGAAGGGCATATCAAGAAGAAAAAGGTAATAGTGTTGATTGATTCAGGTAGTACCCATAATTTTATTCATTGTAAGATACATAAGGAATTGAATTTATTCCTATATCCAACACTAGAGTGTCAAGTGATGGTTGCGAGTGGAGGAACCATAAATTGCTCTGGAAAGTGCCATAATATCAAGCTATCCATGGGAGAATATGTATTGAATAGCCCAATGCTTTCCATTCCAATGGATGGTGTTGATGTTTTACTAGTAGTCCAAGGGCTACAATCTTTCGGTATGATAGCTTTTAATTTTCAAGAACTTTTCTTGAAATTTTTTTGGGAAAGGAAAGGAAGTTGAATTGAGGGGTATCGAAGGGAAACCAAGAAAGGTAATAAACTCTAACAGCATGACAAAGCTTCTAAATAAAGAACAACGAGGCGTAATTGCACAATTATGTTCACTAGAGGATCTCGCATCGAAATCATGTATTTCTCCAGATCTCCAAAACGTTTTGGATAATAATTACAAGGTATTTGAGATTCCCAAAGGAATCCCACCTATTTTTGATCATGGTCATGCCATTCATTTGATTCCAGGAAGCATTCCTCCAAACATTAGGCCTTACAAATATCCATATGCCCAAAGGAGTGGGAACTCATTCAAAAGTTACAGAAGATCCCAGTTCAAATAGTATTGCGAGAACTTGACAAGGAAGGAAAAATCATATTGGAACCTGAAGCAATCACAGAAATGAGAAATCGACAGCTACAAAATAGATAAATTTCAGAGTATCTCATCAAGTGGAAGAACTTACCTGCTGAAGATTCCACATGGGAGCACAAGAATTTATACAGAAGCATCAAGAACTACTCAAGCATTGAGGACAACACTTTTTGAGGGAGAGGGGCGTGTTAGGTCCCTATACTACTAGTGGAACCCCTTATTGTTATTAGTAGAAATCCCTTATTATATTGTTGTGCCCATGTAGTCCCCATATTGTCATTATTGTGCCCTATAGAAGACCACTATTGTTATTATTATGCCCTTACATTATTATTGTTATGTCCGCTTTGATTATATTATGACCCCTTAGACTACTATATATAAAAAGGAGGTCTTGTCATTTGTATCATCCAAGAATCGTTCACTTTTGTAATGTAAAGGAGGTTTCCCCCTCGAAGAGGCTTATTTCTAAGGTGTTAATCTAACTTTTCTACCTTTTTTTGAGCTAGTTTCATAACATTTGGTATCGGAGCTTTGGAATCTAGGGTTTGGCTGCTCCAAACAAGTCATCGTGGAAATTTTGCTATAACTATTGTTCTACATTTTTTCAAAAGCTAAAAACAAAACCCATTTGATTGATTTTTCACTGAACCTTGGGTCTGAATTTCAGATCTTGTCTCGCTACATTTTCGGATATCTAATTTGAGGAAGTTAGTGTTTTTGCAGACTCGCGAATTACATTCCAAATTGACGATCTTGGGAAAATAATTATAACTTTCTCTCTGAGCATTAGATTTGAATTTCGTAGGAAGTTATAGAAAGAGGATGGACTTTAGTTTCCAGTGTATATTTTTCAGATCCGAAGGTCAAAACAATGACACGTGGCACTTCATACAAGCTTGCTCTTCTAAAAAGGTATATAATCAGGTCATCTTGGGAGATTGTGCATGACTCTTTCTTGGAGAATCCAATTTCGATAATACTGGTGGCATTGCAAAGAGGACATAGAGGGATACTACAAGTCATGATTTTAGAACTGGAAGATTTGAAATTACAGAGTTACAGTCGTTTCAAGATCAAATTCACAACATCAAGGAAAGGTGATATGAGGAAGTTTGATGGAAAGGATCTGGTAAATTAGATATTACAGATGGAGCAATATTTTGTCCTACATGAGGTGCAACTATTACAAAAGGTACGTATTGCATCTTCATATTTAGAACTTGATCAATTTTTATGGTATAAAGGGCTTTGTTCTCATAAACCACTTGTTACGTGGTCAATTTTCATGGAGGAAATGATAACACATTATGAGGATACAAAGAGAAACACCTTCTTTAGCCAATCAATAAATCTCAAACAAAGGTGTTCAATGGAAGAGCGCATTGAGGACTTTCAAAAATTGAATATAATGGTAAATGATATTTCAGAGAAGCAAAGGATTGATGTCTTCATAGGTACTTTAAAGGATAACATTCAACATGAGGTTCATCTTTGGGAACCTGATTCATTGGAGAAGGCATTCATGTGGGAAAAAAATTTGAAAGTGAAATTATGGAAACAAGGAATCCCACCACTCACAACTATAATTATGAAAATGTTTTTTCTCCTAGCCTTCCACAACCTACAAGGTTTACACCACAACAATTGGAATAAAAAAGAGAAAAAGAGCTTTGCTACAATTGCGATAGCAAATGCACTAAAGGTCATAAGTGTGCTGATAAGAAATTATTTTACATAGATTATGAATAGGAGGAAGAAAAGGATCAAGAAACATCAATAGAAGAGGATACACACCAGGAACCAACCCCATAGAAAGAAGAAATGAATCTGACCATATCTTGTAATGAATTGGCAAGAATTACCACTCCTCAAACTCTCAAGATAGAAGGACATATCAAGAAGAAAACGTCTCAAGAAGTGAAATATCACATCGAGAAAGAAGAAATGAATCCAACCATATCTTGTAATGCATTGGACAGAATTACCACTCCTCAAACTATCAAGATAGAAGGACATATCACGAAGAAAAATGTTCAAGGAGTGAAAGATCACATCGAGCATCAAGAAATGAATCTGACCATATCTTGTAAAGAATTGGAAGAAATTATCACTCCTCAAACTCTCAAGATAGAAGGACATATCAAGAAGAAAAAGGTTCAAGCAATGAAAGATCACATCGAGCATCAACAACAAGTTCTCCAACTTTTAAAGGATAACGCCACTTCGGTGTAGAATCGAATGAAACAACAGGTAGATCAACATCACAGTGAAATTTTTTTTGATGTAAGTGATTGGGTATTTTTACGGCTACATCTCAAGTGAGCTATTTATTAGAAGGAAATTTTGGAAATACTACATGCACTTAAGAAATGGAGACCTTACCTAATGGGAAGACACTTCAAGGTAAAAATGGATCATGATAGTCTTAAATACTTTTTAGAATAAATAATATCTTTACAAGAACAAAAAAAATGGGTCACAAATATGTTGGATTATTACTTTGACATCATCTACAAAAAATGGAAGATTTTTTTTTTTGCAGATGCACTCTCAAGAAAGGATGAGGATGTGGAAGCATTGTTTTGTGTTATTTCTATTATCCAACCAGATTGGATAAATGAAGCAAGGGATGAATGGAATAAGGACGAAGAAGTTTGGCCACTCATTCAAAAGTTGCAGAAGATCCCAATTCAAACAATATTGCCAAAACTTGAAGAGGAAGGGAAAATCATATTGGAACTTGGAGCAGTCACAGAAACAAGAACCCGACAGCTATGAAATCAATCAATTTTAGAGTATCTCATTAAGTGGAATAACTTACCCACTGAAGATTCCACGTGGGAGGACAAGAATTTTATACCGAAGCATCAAGAACTACTCAAGCGTTGACGACAACACTTTTTGAAGGAGAGAGGCACGTTAGGCCCCTATACTACTAGTGTAACCCCTGATTGTTATTATTACAACCCCCTTATTATATTTTTGTGCCCATGTAGTCCCCATATTGTTATTATTGTGCCCCATAGAAGCCCACTATTGTTATTATTGTGCCCTTACATTATTATTGTTATGTCGACTCTGATTATATTATGACCCTTTAGACTCCTATATATAGAAAGGAGGTCTTGTCATTTGTATCATCTAAGAATTATTCATTTGTGTAATGTAAAGGAGGTTTCTCCCTTGAAGAGGCTTATTTCTAAGGCGTTCATCTATATTTTCTATCTTTTCGTGAGTTGGTTTCATAACATGATCAAATTATAGGAGGATTTATCATCGAGTTTGTGATACTTCAGTCAGCTATAGCGAGGCGGAACAACGCTTCCTCAAAGGACCGTGAGGTAAGTATGTTAAATCTTTGAACACTTGTATTAATATGCTACTATGTGAAATGCAGGTTATTCGAGTATATTGATGTTTGGCGCTACGCAGAGTGGGAGGATCTATAGAAATGAAGGTAGAACAAAACTAGAAACTAGCCCCTTGATTTCACCTTCGCGAGAAAGCGAGGAAGAGCTCACGAAGGTTTCACCAAGAAGTGTGAGAAGTTTGATAAAGAAAAAAATTCCACGCATACCACTTCCACCTATACCACCACCAGTTTCATCATCTTCACCCCCACCTTTTCCCACACCACCTCCACCACCACCACAGTTCAATATGGCAAGCACAATAAAGTTGTCGGTGTTCAAAGGAGTAGAGAATGAAGATTCTAACTAATTTTGGTTCATTGTAAAGGTTGTATGGGAAGCGCAGAGAGTCACATATGACAATATAAAGAAAGCAACGCTGGTTAGTGCACTCCAGGATCACGCACTGACTTGGTACATTAAGCATTCCAATGTTAATCCAAACATAGGGATCATAGATATCCAAGCTGTGCTAAACAAGGAATTTATCATGCTAAAATCAAAGACACGGTCAATCATTGGCTTTAAGGAAATCATGATGCTTCCAGGTGAGACCCCCTAGGAGTTGGATCAGAGAGTGAAGTGTACAATTCGTGAAGCCAATATGATCTTGAAGGATGGGCAACACCGTGCATTGTTTTGTAGCATCACTAACGCTGAATCTAAAGAACACATTGTCATAGCAAACGCTAACCACTTAGGTCGAGGCCTTGGAGATCGCGATGAGATTGCACGAGACTCCGATACAAGATCCTAACCTGGGAGTTCAACAGATACATAGGCAGTTGAAAAACTTGTGCCTTGAGATGCAAAGTTTGAAACAAGATAGGATGGCTCGCATATAAGTGCACGAGGAGGTATGGTGGGTAAAGTGTAAAGGCCAAGGACATGACAAGGACCATTGTCGAGTATTTACGAACTACCTAGAGGGAGGAGGACCAATGCCATTGAGACTAGAGGCACAAGCAAGACCGAGCACGGCCCCTACATTATGGTGCATGATTTGTCAAATAAGAGGGAAGCATGCTATAGATAACTGCCATCTATTACAGAAGTATACGTAGAATTCCCAGTAGTTGTTCTGTAATTTCTGCAGGTCAGTAGGCCATGATGAGTACACCTGTAGAAGTAATGAACTGATGATGGATTAGACTCCTACCTATAAATTCCACACCGAAACACAGGCCCTCGATCAAAATACACGGATGGCACACATTGGATTGCAAGGTTACGGATGAGGCCGAGGTGGAATGGGACCAGGAAGAGGTCGCAGAAAACTGATATGTTACAATTGTGGAGGACTGGGCATTATACCTACAATTGTACAAATCTAATGAGACCATCATGCTTATATTGCACCCAGTTTGATCATGAGATGGACGATTATCCCACATTGATAGAGAGGTTGCATGATAAAGGAGCACTTCGACCTCGCTTAACTCAACCTATAAATGATGAGGTTTGAGCCGTGCAAGGAAGGCCCAAATATAAATATTGTGCTCCAAAGTGGTATCACCACAAGAGATGACAAAGGCAAGCAGCTCAAAGAGAGCGCATGGTTTCACAAGGCTCCAATAAAGGAATGAAAATTTGATTTAAAGCACGCTAAGGAGACATTCATGGAAGCTAACAAGAGCTTGGCGGAGGCCTCCAATTTAGGAAGTAAAGGCAAACAAGAACCGGAAATGGACCCATAAATGCTCACTACATTTTAGAAACATGCATGAAGTTGTTGCGCGACAGCAAGGTTGTGAAGGGGCTATAAGAACTCATAACTAGATGTGTTGGGACTGCGCCAGGAGAACCGTGCGTAGTACGAAAGCTTGGAAGCACACTACGCAAACAGGAAGGGAGATGAGATTGACCACACAGATCAGGGAATATGAAATGGATCAAGTGATTTTGGATCTAGAATCGGACGTGAATGTCCTGCCAAAGCAGATGTGGGAGTGCATGGGCAGTCCTGCACTACAATGATCTCTTATTCAATTGTGAATGGTGAACCAACAAAAGATCCTACCTATGGGAAGATTGCAAGGAATAATGGTAAATATTGAAGGTATGAGCGCACTTGCAAATTTCAATGTGATAGAGATTGTTGATGATAGCAATACCTATCCCGTGCTACTAGGAATAGATTGGGCTGCTAACATGAATGGAGTGATAAATCTAAATAAGCACAAGATTATTTTTGAGACAAAGTCACTACGCATAGTGGTACCTTTAGACCCTGCGGAAGGATCACGCTACACAGAGCCAGTGCGCAACTACGATAGAGATGAAAATCTAGACTGTATCTACAAGATAACATGTGGGAGCAAGACTGGGTGAATCCAACAGCGGATGGTAGACTCTGGTGGGAGCGTGAAAGCTCCTGCACCTCACATTTGGATGAGGAAATAGAATGATGGCAGAACCGGTTACACTAGGTAACCACGCTCAACTGTAACATGATGACAAGGTCGCTACGCTGCGTGGCAACAGAGGTAAGAGATATACCTATGTATGATGGGTTGAGCGAGGTGGATGATTTCCTGAAGAAAGTTGAAATAGAAGTACTAGAACAACAATGTTTTGACACTCTGAAATGGGTACTACGCACTACGCTCACAAGATGGTGGGGTATGCATCAAATAAGTTTTGAGGACTGGCACGAATGTAGAAGGATGATACACATGCAGTTTGGAAAGCCTCAGATGCAAATGAAAGCCAAGTATGACATACAAAATAGCTCACGCGCCCACCTTTCCAGATGGGTACAGGCGTATGGCATGCAATCTGCACAAACGCACACAGTCCACATGATAGAACACATGATCGATAAGCAGGAGTGGGCAAGACAATGGTGCGAATGACCAGGAAGTATGGTAAGACCAAGCATGCAGAAGCATATTCATGCAGAAGCTTTTGACAAGGTACTAGAAGCACTAAACATGGTCCACCATGAGAAACGAACTAACTGGGACCTGTGCGTACCAATAGTTCTCTGGGCTTATAGGACCATGTGCAAAACCTTGACTGTGCGAGCACTTTTGAAGCTGAAGTATGAAGCAAATGTTGTAGTCCCCATGAAACATGCAAAGCCTAGTTTGTGCATAGTAGCACCAGTAGATATGATGATTTGTGAAGCCCAGAAAGAAGGGATCACACAGCCGCAAGAAACAAAATGCATGGGACTTAAGGAAGAAATCCAATAGGGAAACCTTAGACTCCAAGAACTTGAAGAAGAAAGGGTACGATTAAGAAAGAAAAGTGTGTTGGTGGACGCAAAAGTCAAGAAGCTGGAGGACGAGATAAAGGAAGATTTTCTCGCTGAAAAAACTAGGATGGTAAAGCAAGGTGCGTATGATCATGCTGACAAGTTTGAGAACTATCGATGAATTGATTAATCTGATGTCTTGGATTGGACCACATATTGTTAAGCACAATGACCAGGGTAGTACATTCCAAATGGTGAAGTGCGCAATGTCAACAGTAACAATAAAAGGTGGGGATTCTCTAGGAACCATGATGGAGGACAGGATGGAACTCTACACGGGTGGTGCAGCCACCTGACTAACTGAAGGAAATGCAGTCTTAGTACTCCAAGAAATTGATAGGAAGCGTGGGACTATAAACTACTCTGCCCGGAAGTTGCGCGAGTTTAGAGCTGCGTGCAGAAACAAAAAAGTCACAAGTTCTGCAACCGTGCACAGGGGGCTGCGTTGCCATGTAGGTTGGTCAAAAAGTGACCCTTGAAGTCATTATTCATGAAGGGATGCTCCACTTGAGGCCAAATGGATCAGGCGACAGGCATTTAAGATGCAATTTATGGGCAAAAACTAGGAAAATTTGTTTCCAAGGGTGCATTAATGAAAAGAATTTGGGGGGAACGGTTGAATTCAAATTCAAAAAGCGTTATAAAGTACAAAGGGCTGCCCAGCAAATAACACTTGCTCATTTACGAATTAAGTGATTGAGTAGATCCCTGAGTGTTGTGATTCGAGTGTTGATTGAGCCCTTGAGTTCGTAATTGCTAGATTTTCGGATGAATATGATGGCAACTACTTAGGATTTTATGGACATAATAGAAGTAACTGCCAAGAAGGCCGCTTAGGCTCTAATTGTGGGGGATGTTCTAGAAGGTGTCGGGATTATGGTACAAATCCCAAAATCACCATGCATGCCAAGACCTAAGAAGGAAAAACAAGTAATGGCTCCCATATGGGTGTCCTCACGGAACCCGCCGCATAACAAACTATTAATGGAGGAGAAGGGGAAATCCGTCACTATAGAAATAGATGAAGAAGAAGAAGATCTGCAAGATCTTACCATCACAGAAGAAGAAGATGAAGGCATGGAGGTGGATACTCAGCCTACGCATTTTGCAACAAAACTACCCGCCTATGTCCCCCTGCAAAAATGGAAGGCCAAAGTGCCCAAGGACCTGGAAAAGACCAAGAGCTCGCTCCAGACCCCACTCCTCCTAGATGGAATTATGTTTGATGGCACACACCTGGGCTGCGTACCGAGCCTGAAATTTGAAGATTGGGACCTGACCATGAGAGGTCCTCTCACCTTAAGATCGGAAACCTCATGAAGCAGAACACCATGGGGGTGGTGACAATATTAGAGCCATGGAAGTGCTTGTACGAAGTGGAAAAGGATGGGCTGCTGAACCTACTCTAGGTGCCGCATTTCCACCATGCCCCAATAACCATTTTCATCATCAGGTAACTACTCTTTCTCGTGCTTGATGGGTGTTTATGGTTGGAGGAGCCCATCCCCATCATGGTAGACTTGATTCATCATTTCTCCCGGCTTCCATATAAAGGAGAGGACCCCACGACCATATCAGAAGGGAAGAGAGATGATCTGGTCATCGTGGAGGCCATGAAGAAGAAGTACAAGATGGAAAAGAAAAAGAGGGACTATGCCATCTCTAGAATCAAGGACAAAGTAGTACGTGTGGCAACCCAAATCCTCGCAGGAAACATTATGCGCAAGTGTCGCGTAGACGAGGTACCTGCGCGAGTGGTTGCACTAGCTGAGCAGTGCACAATGGGGGTCCAGTTTAAATGGTCCAAATTTCTCTCCACGGAATTTTTAGAGAATTTCCGCGAAGCCCAGGAATAGGGAAAAACTTTCAACTATGCATGGTTGTTGTTGTCCATAGTTCTCGTAGCTGGGGAATTGCCAGAGGATAGTCAATTCCCCATAATTAACAGAGATTTATCGGAGGCTGTGAAGTACACTTCACTCTGGGCCATGAAGGATGCTAAAAGAATACATGATAGCAATATCTTTTGGGTGTTCACGGAGATGAACATTAGAATGTGGATCAACCATAAGCCATAGTTGTCACCCATGGTTTACAATAGTTTGCAGAGTCTTGCAAAATTTAAGGCAGACATGCATAACATATATATCAAGATGCGCAAGGACTCGACAAAGAAGTGGAAAAAACTACCCTTTGTCACCACCAACGATGCCATTTTCAATGTCCTAGACGCATAGCCGCCAGAGTGGCATGCCCCAAACATTAAAGAAATCGAGAATTCGGTAGCACAAAAGAAGAAATATGAGGCTAAGTTGCACATCGCACAGTTTGCCGAAAAACGAAGGAAGGAAATAGCAGCAGCAAAAGTACGGACAATGCTGGACATGGCACAAAAAGCAGCTGAGCAGGAGAAGACTGTAGCAACAGAAGTAGCACAGGAAGCATCCATGAAGGAAAGCGAGGGCCAAACAATGCCTTCGCAGGGCTAGGAAGTAGAGGAAGCATAAACAGAAGGAAGAGGCATGGACCCATGAACCACATCAACACAGTTAAAGCACCAACACTTAGTAGAGCAGGCAAGGTCATGGAAGAAGGTCAAGGCCTCGAAATTGTCCATTGACCCGATCACCCTAACCAAGGGTGATCTGCATGACATTGGCGAGATGGTGCACGATGTCACTAATGAGGCTCTCCAAGATTTCATGCAGAAGAACTAGATTGTGTTGGGGGCCCTTAGAGTGCAGTTGCAGAAATTATGAGCGTGCCCCCCTCAGGTTGGTACCCTTTTGACCAATCTTGCAGTTGGATCCATGGCAACAAAGTAGATTTTTCATGCGTGGATGACGAACACAATAGTGCTGCTGAAATGGGAACTAGTCACATCAAATGAGTCCGACAGGCCTTCGGGTAGCATGCTGAAAGGTATCAATGTTAATCTGGCTGCCCTTCCATGTGAGACATTATATGTGTTGTAGGATGGTATAACTGCAAAGCTACAAGCTAGGGAGAGCTACACGCTCCAAGTCCTCAGTGAGCAGAAAATAAATATGGAACAACCAAGCTTGTAGTGTGACGAATTGGTGTTCCAAAATCAACAGCTAGTACAGGTGATAGACGACACTTGCCAAAGCGCCTCGGAGCTGGCCATCCTAGCAGATATACCAGTGGAGGTGCGTATCCACAGGTTAGAAGTAGGGGTCCACGAGGGTAGGGAGGAAATGACAAAGGTTCAGTTGGAGCTGAATCTTCAGATCGTTGAGCTGCGGTTAAAGGTGCAACCATCCACTCCCCCAGAAGTTAGAGAACAGTGCGCTAGCACTATCACAGTAGGATTGGAGGAAATCAGAGGTGTAGTGTGAGACTATGCTAGCATGTTGTAAGAATCACTTGAGGTCCTCACAACTCTATAGGAGGACACCAACATCCAGTTCTTAGAGACAGAGGCGTGATAACTCCAACAATAGTATGATAGTGTCTGAGGAACTACGCAGATGGTGGTCCTCACCCAGAGGCTTGCACAGATGCAGCAGGCTAAAGCATTGAAGGAGTAGGTGGATGCAACATGACATAAGGAAGTAGTCCTAAAATTGGGTGTCTAGCCTTGGATTGACGAGGACTTCACCATCATGGTAGACATCGAAGGAAAGATTGCACACATACAGAGGATGCACACATTGATGCAGAGAATCACTCTTGACACATAGGTCTTGAAACAATGTATGCAACAAATCCAGCAAGCAACAACTTAGTGTGTTGCTGACCTCTGCATAGTTCAAGAACAGTTGGACAGACTCCACACAAAGATCACCACGCCGACAGAGTGACTCGAGGGCGAGTCATGATGTTTGTGTTGGGGGCTTGTTGGGCATGGAATCCCCCCAAGGCATGTTTTGGGGCTCAAAGCCCAAGTTTTGACTGAATCTTGTTGTAAAGCTCTGCAAATTGTGGGTGCAGGGCATGAAAGTATGATAGAGTCATAGGGTTGTTCGCCCTAGTTTTGTAATGCAATGTCGGTTGGATAGACCTACCCATGGTTCGTGGACCATGGGATTATATAAATAGAGCAAGGCTCTTAGTAGAAATAAGAAGAAAATAAAAGGTCTAAGTGATTGAGTCACAAGGCAAAGTGTGTCTTTGGGTCGTACACTAGGGGAAGGCTCTACAGTTGAGTGCGTAGAGGCCTAGTAGTCTGCACCTTAGTGCATGGACCCCTGCAACTGAGTGCACAGGGTGAAGGCAAGTCTATAACTGAGGAAGGAATTAATAAAGAGAAGTTTTGTTATAATTCTATGTATTTGTTCTTGGGTTAATGCATGTTTTGCAAAGATACTATTTATTTACTACGCGCACCTGGACGAATGGTTTATGTTGTTAAGTATAACTTAAAGCACACAAGTAGGCTAAGATAATCAACTAACATTGGAATACTAGTAAGGTCTTGGGTAATAACGCAGAGCGCGATGTTCAGCCACTGGGTAGGGCTGCACGAAGACAATATATTAGGCTAGGAGAGATGGGAAAGTGTGCGAAGGCACCTACACGCAGGGTCAAACCACGGAGAAGTTGAACTCATCAAACATCTCTAGGGTGTGGAAACCTAGTTCTAGCACCCTCCCATACTACTTCGAGTGAGACCCGAGTCTGCACTGCGTGGAATCTTGCTGAAAGGGCCAAGAGTACCAGGATTTGTTTGGCTAACTTAACTTTGAACCTCGGTCAATCCCCACCAAGACAACAAATGGTTTCGTTGCTGGAACTAGGATCCAGATAGAGATGTCTGATATCATATCACTGGAATCTGAAAAAGAAATGAATTGAAGAGTGGTTGGATAGAAAGATTCATGAGTTCGCGGCGCAGAAAATAGGAATGTACAATTATCAAAGGAAGAGTGGTTAGATTGCTACTTATATACAAAAATCCATGAAAATTTCTTTGCATCCTTCCCCTCTGAGTTGTACGAGTGGATCGTGAAGTTAGTAGACATTTAAGGAAGGTGTAGGCTCGACAAACCTATTTTGTGGACTCCAGAGTTGTTGTGTAAACTGGAAGCATCGGAAGATAAGATCGTGTGCACTGTGTATCACCGTCTTGATTGAATTATAAGAGGATTTATCACCGAGTTCGTGGTAGATACTTTAGTTAGCTACAGCAATGTGGAATGACGCTTCCTCAAATGACCGCGAGGTAAGTATGTTAAATATTTGAACACTGGGATTAAGATGCTACTGTGTGAAAAGAAGGTTATGCAAATAAATTGATGTTTGGGGCTACACGGAGTAGGAGGATCTACAGAAATGAAGGTGGCACAGAACTAGAAACTACCCCCTTGATTTCACCTCTGCGAGAAAGCGAGGAAAAGATCGCGAAGGTTTCACCAAGAAGTGCAATCAGTTTGATAAAGTAGCACATTTCGTGGATACCACTTCCACCTACACCACCGTCATTTTCACCATCTTCACCCCCACCTTTTCCCACACCACCTCTGCCACCACCATAGTTCAATATGGCAAGGGTGATAAAGTTGTTGGTGTTCAAAGGAGTATGGAATGAAGATCCAGACCATTTTTGGTTCGTGGTAAGGGCTGTATGGGAAGTGCAGCGAGTCACAGATGACAATATAAAGAAAGCAACATTGGTCAGTGCTCTGTAGGATCGTGCACTGAATTGGTACATTAAGCATTCCAATGAAAATCTAGGGATCATGGATATCCAAGCTACACTAAACAAGGAATTTAGCAGGCCAAAATAGAGACACAGTCAATCATTGGATTTAAGGAAATCACGATGCTTCTAGGTGAGACCCCCTGGGAGATGGATCAGAGACTAAAGTGTACAATTCATGAAGCCAACATGACCTTGATGGATGGGCAACACCGCGCATGTTTTGTAGCATCGCTAATGCCACATCTAAGGAATGCATTGTCACATCAGAAGCTAACCACTCAGGCCGAGGCCTTAGAGATTGCGATGAGACTGCACGAGACTCTGATACAAGATCCTAACCTGGGAGTTCAACAGATCCATGTGCAATTGAAAAACTTGTGCCTTGAGATGCAGAGTTTGAAACAAGACACGACGGCTCGCCCAGAAGCACTCCAGGAGGTATGGCACGTAAAGTGCAAAGGCCAAGGACATGACAAGAACCATTTTCTAGTATTTGCGAACTACCTAGGGGGAGGAGGACCAATTCCATTCAGACCAGAGGCACAAGCAGGACCAAGCATGGTGCCTGCATTATGGTGCACAATTTTTCAGATATGAGGGAAGCATGCTACAGATAACTGCCATCCATTATAGAAGTATACACAGAATTCCTAGCAGTTGTTCTATAATTTCTGCAGGTTAGTAGACCATGATGAACAAACCTATAGAATTTATGAACTGATGATGGATCGGACTCCTACCTACAAAGTCCAGACCAAAACACGAACCCTCGATCAAAATACAGGGATGGCACACACTGGATTTCAGGGGCGCGCACGAGGTCAAGGTGGAATGGGACTAGGAAGAGGTCACAAACAACTAATATGTTATAGTTGCGAAGGACTAGGGCATTATGTCTGGGATTGTACAAATATGATGAGAGCATCATGCTTATATTGTACCCAGTTTGATGATGAGACGGAGGACTGTCCCATATTGATAGCGAGGTTGTGTGATAAAGGAGCACTCCAACCTCCCCCAACTCAGAACCTACAAATGATGAGGTCTGAGCTGCACGAGGAAGACCCGAATGTAAATATCATGCTCCGAAGTGGTATCACGATAGTAGATTACAAAGGCAATCAACCCAAAGAGAGTGCCTGGGTTTGCAAGGCTCCAATAAAGGAACCAAAATTTGATTTAGAGCGTGCTAAGGAGACAGTCATGGAAGCTAAGAAGAGCTTCACAAAGGCCTCCACTTCAGGAACTAAAGACAAACTAGAACTCGAAATGAACCCATCAATGCTCACTACATTCTTAGAAACATGCATGAAGTTGCTGCGTGACAGGAAGGCCGTGAAGGGGATGCAAGAACTCATAACTAGATGTGTTGGGACTGCGCCAAGAGAACCGCGTGTAGCCCTGAAGCTCGAGAAGCAAACAACATGAATAGGAAGGGAGATGAGATTGACTGTGTAGATTGGGGAATATGAAATGGATTAAGTGATTTTGGATCTAGGATCAGATGCGAGCATCCTACCAAAGCAAACGTGGGAATGCATGGGCAGGCCTATGCTGCAATGGTCTCCTATTCAATTGTAATTGGCAAACTAGCAAAAGATCCTACCTATGGGAAGATTGCAGGGAATAATGGTAGATATCGAAGGAGCAAGTGCACTTGCATATTTCAAAGTGATATAGATTGTTGATGACAACAATCCCTTTCTTGTGCTACTGGGAATAGATTGGGCCATTAACATGAATGGAGTGATAAATCTAAAGAAGCGCAAGATGATTTTCGAGAAAAAGTCACTACGTGTAGTGGTACCTTTAGACCTTGTGGAAGGATCGCGCTACACGGAGCCAATGCGCGACTACGATAGTGACAATGATCTAAATTGTATCTACAAGATAACCATGTGAGAGCAGGACTGGGTAAATCCAACAGCAGATGGTAGACTCTCATGGGAGTGCAAAATCTCCTGCACCTCAGATTTGGATGAGGAAATAGAATGATGGCAGAACCAGTTACATGAGGTAACCACACTCAACTGTTACATGATGACAAGGTCACTGCACTACGTGGCAACAAAGGTAAGGGATCTACCTATGTATTATGGGTTGAGCGAGGTGGATGATTTCCAGAACAAATTTGAAAGAGAAGCATCAGAAAAGCAACGTTTTGACGTTCTGAAATGGGTATTGCGCACTATGCCCACAAGATGGTGGGGTACGCATCAAAGAAGTTTTAAGGACTGGCGAGAATGAAAAAGGATGATACGCATGCAGTTTGGAAAGCCTCAGATGTGGATGAAAGCTGAGTATGATGGATGATATAGCTCGTGCACCCACCTTTCCAGATGGGTATAGGCGTATGGTGCACAATCTGCACGAACGCACATTGTCCATGTCATAGGACACACGACCGACAAGCAGGAACGGGAAAGACAATGGCACGAACGACTAGGAAGTATGGTAAGACCAAGCAAGTAGAAGCATTTTCACATAGAAGCTTTTGACAAGGTACGCAAAGCACTGAACATGGTCCACCATGAGAAACGAGCTAACTGGGACTTGGGCATACCAGCGGTTCTCTAGGCTTATAGGACCATGTGAAAAACCCTGACTACGCGGGCACTTCCGAAGCTGAAGTATGAAGTGAATGTTGTAGTCCCCATGAAGCATGCAAAGCCTAGTACGTGCATAGTAGCACCAATAGGTATGATGATTTGTGAAGCCTGTAAAGAAGGGATCACACAACCGCAAGAAATAGAACACATGGGACTTGAGAAAGAAATCCAACACGGAAACCTTAGACTCCAAGAACTTGAATAATAAAGGGTATGGTTAAGAAAGAAAAGTGTACTGGTGGAGGCGGAAGTCAAGAAGTTGGAGGACAAGATAAAGGAAAATTTTCCCACCAAAAAAAATAGGATGGTAAGGCAAGTTGCATATGATCATGCTAACAAGTTTCAGAACTATCATCGTGAATTAATTAGTCGGATTCCTTGGCTTGGACCACATATTGCTAAGCATAGTGACTAGGGTAGCACATTGAAAATGGTGAAGTGTGTGATGCGGACAGTAACAATAAAAGGTGGGGATTGACCAAGAACCATGACGAAGGACAGGATGGAACTCTACACGGGTGGTGCGGCCACCTAACTAACTAAAGGAAATACAGTCTTAGTGCTCCAAGCAGTTGAAAGGAAGTGCGAGAATATACACTACTCAGCTCGAAAGCTGCGTGAGGTTGGATCTGCGTGTAGAAACAAAAGTTCACAACGTCTGTGATGCGCACGGGGGGTTGCGCTACCACACAGGTTGGTCCAAAAGTGACCATTGAAGTCACTATTCATGATGGGATGCTCAACTTGAGGCCAAATGGACCAAGTGGCAAGCATTTAAGATGCGATTTATGGGCAAAATCTAGGAAAATCTATCGCTAAGGGAGCATTAATGAACCAGATTTGGGGGGAACGGTCAAATTCAAGTTCAAAAAGCACTATAAAATGCAAAGAGCTGCCCAGCAAACAACACTTGGTCATTTGAAAATTGAGCGATTGAGCAGAGCCCTAAGTGTTGTGAGCCAAGCATTGATTGGGCTCCTGAGTTCGCGAGTGCTAGATTTACAGACGAGTACGATGGCAACTGCTCAGGATGTTATGGACATAACAGAAGTAACCGCCGAGGAGGTTGCATAGGCCCTAACTATGGGGGATGTTCCAGAAGGTGATGGGATTGTGGCAGAAATCTCGAAATCACTGCGCACGACAAGACCCAAGAAGGAAAAACAAGCAATGGATCTGGTATGTGTATCCCCGTGGAACCCGCTGCGCAACAAACTGTCAATGGAGGAGAAGGGGAAGTCATCACTATAAAAACAGACAAAGAAGAAGAATATCTACAGGATCTTACCATCACAGAAAAAGAAGATGAAGGCATGGAGGTGGGTACTCAGCCTACGCATTCTGCAACAAAACTACTTGCCTACGTCCCCCCCAAAAAGGGAAGGCCAAAGTGCCCAAGGACCTGCACGAGACCAAGAGCTCGCTCCAAACCCAGCTCCTCCCAGATGGCATTATGTTTGAAGGCACA
Organism: Pinus taeda; assembly: GCA_000404065.3. Lineage (NCBI taxonomy): Eukaryota > Viridiplantae > Streptophyta > Pinopsida > Pinales > Pinaceae > Pinus > Pinus taeda. Next base: position 123,620 of record APFE030072725.1, read on the forward strand.
CACTTGGGCCGCGTGCTGAGCTTGAAATTCGAAGATTGGGACCTCATTGACCACGAGAAGTTCCCTCATCTTGAGACCAGAAATCTCATGACGCAGAACACTGCGGGGGTGGTGACAGCATTAGAGCCGTGGAAGTGGTTGTGCAGAGTGGAAAAGGTTGGGTTGCTGAACCTACTTCGGGTGTCGCATTTCCATCGCACCTCAATAACCATTTTTTTCATTAGGCAACTGCTCTGCATGGTGCATGATGGGTGTTTATGGCTAGAGGATCCCACTCCCATCATGGCAAACTTGATTCATCACGTCTCCCGGCTTCCATACAAAGGAGAGGACCTCGCGACCATATCGGAAGGGAAGGGTAGTGATTTGGCCATCGCGGAGACCATGAAGAATAAGTACAAGTTTAAAAAAAGAAGAGGGGCTACGCCATCTCCAACATCAAGGACAAAGTAGTACACGTGGCAACCCAAATCTTCGTAGGAAAAGTTATGCACAAGTGCTACGGAGATGAGGTACTTGCGTTGGTCGTCGCACTGGCCGAGCAGTGCATGAAGGGGGTCTAGTTTAACTAGTCTGAATTCCTCTATATGGAATTTTTAGAAAATTGTCGTGAAGCCTAGGAACAGGGAAAAGCATTCCACTATGCATGGTTATTGCTGTCCATAGTGCTCGTAGCTGGGGAATTGCCAGAGGATAGTCAATTGCCCATAATTGACAGAGATTTACCGGAGGCTGTGAAGTACACTTTGGTCTGGGCCATGAATAATGCTAAAAGAATATGCAACAACAAGATCTTCTGGGTGTTCATGGAGATGAACATCAGAATGCGGATCAACCGTAATCCACAGTTGTCACCCATAGTTTACGATAGCCTATAGAGTTTTGCAGAATTTAAGGCAGACATGCATAGCATATATATGAGGGCGTGCAAGGACCCGATGAAGCAGTGGACAAAGCTACCCTTTGTAGCCACCGACGATTCCATTTTCATTGTCCTAGAGGCATGGCCGCCAAAGTGGCGTGCCCCAAACATTATAGAAATCGAGAAGTCGGTAGCGCATCTTTGTGGGAAGGAACATACAACTCTTATTTCTTTTATGAGCTGAACAATGTACATCTGGTATTTCTACGTTTGTGCCTCTATTTTGTTCATAAATAAATAGTGAATTTATCTTTTCAGATTGCTTATTACATGATATTTAAAGAACAATGTTACATGTACTGATTTCTAATCATGCTGCCATTGATATTTTTAAATACATGTTCAACAATTTGCTTTGACATTATGAATGCGATATGAGTTATACACATTATTTTTAATTAACTATTTGATCTAATTAATCATCTTGAAAAAAATCATTTCCATTGGTGTTTGAGCAATCTATATTGTCATTTACTGAGGAAAATCATTATAGATCACATCCAGATAAATTTTAAATAATCTCAAGTTATAGAGTAGATTAATGCATATGTTTTCCATTTAATTCATTACTACAAATCTATCTATTTCACTTCACTATAAGCATCACACATTCTTTCAATAACCTTTCATTGGGAAATTGGTCCCATTATCTCCACTCAGAGCCACTACCTAAATGGAAAAGCAGTTGTCTTAAGGTTTGGACCGGGTCGGTTTCCCCCTATTTTAAAGCAATATTTTTGAGGCCTCAACACGTTTTGGTGCTACAAGGAGGGCATGTAGACTATGAATGGCAACTAAGTCCAATCCAAAAACAAAAGGCCATTACAAGAGTTATCCCCCCTCCAAATCTCCTACAACTTCCATATACCCTCTGGAATATCCTACATTTATATCAGTAGTTGTACAATCATCTCTCAGGTCTCTTGATCCAGGGAGCTCCAGAGAGACACACAAGACAAAGATGGCTCAAAAATCAAAGTGTTTGAACTGTGCTCAAACCAAGACCAGTTCTAAGACCATGTCATCTTGATTGTGGTGGTGTGAATGACTCATCAAACCGAGATCGTATGCGAAAGATAGAGCTCTTCAAAGTTTGACATGACAAGAGAAAGTGGGGCCCATAGTATGCCACATGGAATCCCAGTGAGAAAATGGGACTCACATGGTAGCCCATTAGCCACTGACACTTGGTGTTTTCTCATTTGTCTCTTAAAACTAGCATAAGAGACAAAAATCATGGGAGATGGTTAAATAAATAACCATATAATGAAATGTTTAAATAGTTATTAAAATAACTATATAAAACCATCCAAAGACATAGTTTCAGGATCGGCGGCAACGAACCCTGCTGAACCCTTTGAACAACCTTATCACAACAATAAACATTTCTATATGGGATCGGCATCGGCACCAATAACCTCTGCCGAACCCTTCTCCACATAACCCATATATATATATATATATATATATATAAATATATATAATAATATATATATATATATATATATATATATAGATAGATAGATAATAACAAAACGCTATATTAAGGGGCGGGCACGAACCATTAGTGGTGCACCCGGCCCACACCCCGAAACCATATATATATCGCATAACAGATATCACCCTGACCTGGAAAATATGCTGCTGATTATATCGCTGATAACAATATCGGCAAAAACCCAGATGAAGCACCGATGAATGCGATCGCCAATATGGATATCGAAGAAACCCTATATAGAGCACCGATATATGTGCCAACGCCTATTGCAACTGCTGATTTCCGACATTAATGCAACAACGCAAGGTTTCTGAGGTTTTTGGTTAATAAAAGGTTTATATATGGGAGAGGCGAGATTTGATCCCCCAACCTCTCTTTAACCATTTGCTTCTTTTAACCAGCACGCCAACCACCTGACATTGGTAAATTCGTCGATGAGTTTTATATAAACTCAGATTTTCACCTCTGCACACAGTTCTAGATAGAGAGAGACTGCAAGCACAGATTTTGAGGCAGTGAATTAATTAATATTTTTATGTAGGAACCATGAATTTTGCAGGAGGGTAGAATTTTCACTTTGCCAAATTTGACAAGTTTTATATGGTTTTTACACCTCTCATCGCCACGAACACAATGGTGATATTCGGTTCTTCATCAAAGTTCCACATTTTTTAGTCATTTCCAGAATGCACGTGGAGCCATGATTTCAGCAAAAACAGGGAGCAGAACCATGAGCCATGAAATTTTCCCAAGGAGGTAAAATTTCGACATCTCAGAATATAGTCAAGTTTATACTTGTTTTTCATAGTTTTCAGTAGGGATTGCAAAAGAGAGATCATATTCACCATCTGAGTTGAAGATTTGCAGTCCATCCATGGAACAGAATCCTTGAGGAATCCCAAGGTAATCTAAAAGATTCCTTGAGCCCAGAATTATCAACTTATTAGAATTTGGATTTTGGATAGTCGATTCAACACTACTCGATGCCACAAATCTGACAGTGGCTTTATATTCCTTATTCTCTCATTTCTTCTTCTAATCACTTTTCTATGTGCTAGTGCAGATGTTCACATTCATGTGCGAGCAACCATCTTCATGAGATCAATGCCTTGAGAGTGATGGTCCGAGCAGCTTCAGCGGTGAGACATCCACTTCTTCAGATGGGCCTTGGTTGTGAGGTATATGATGTGTTCATGTGCTTCTTCTTTCTGCATTAGGTTATCCAAATCCATGATTGACGTTGATGTAGGATCTTGTTTATTACATGTTGTCATGATTCCTTGCTTCGTGTTATGTTGAATCTTTTATGTGATGTACTTATTGTCATAACTCATCATGTTATGGTTTGAGATCCCTTGTTGTATGTTGCTAGGATACTCTTATTGTCGTCATGCATGTGTTTTGCTTTGACATCCCTTTTGTGCCATGTTGGTGGGATGCGCACTATGCATGTTTTTGTATCATACTGATAGGAGTCTATTGATTGAGAGTTCTAGTTGTGAAACATCTCTTAGAGCCACTCCTATGTGAGGGCATTCTTCCTTATATGATAGAGACATCATCTCTTGTGTACATCATCATTATTGATAGCACTTAATGCAGCGGCCTACACCATCTTGACACGGGGGCCCGGAGACATAGTCCTTCTTGGGCGAACTCTGTTATCAACGCTTATGTTTTCATGTGTTGATGATTGATATGTTCCTCTTCTTTTTAGCATGCAGATGGATTCATTAACGTTCTTTTAAAAATAAATTTTAACACATCACGAAAGTAAAAGGTCTTGGAAGGAACCTTCTCACACCTAGACCTGGATCAAGTGGAATCAGAGCGATCTTTACATGTATGTGAATTGCAGTGTGAACAATCGAACATTCAATGATAGAGGATTAAAGAGAAATATACGAGACCATGCTCAACATTTCCAATAAAGTGGAAATCATGTGAGAAACTATACAAAAAGAGATAGAGGAAAAGGAGCGGTTACAGCTTCAGTTGAAAGCCATAGAAGAGGCCATGGATGCATTGAAGCAAAACAAACATAATCTTCAAACGGAGAACAATGAATTAAAGATGCGCTACATGAAGAGAAATAGGAAAAACAAAGTTTTCTATGATCGCTGTAAGCAAAGGGCGAGGCCTTGGAAAAGTTGCAACAAGACCCATGTGAGGTAAAAAGTAGTTCTCCATCTTCACGTATGTTTCCTGATGATGATTTTGCTGTGTTTGAAAATCATACCACAAGAATTGGCTCCAAACTGTTGAAGAGAATGGGATATGAAGGAAAAGGCTAGGGGTTAATGGCCAAGGCATTGTCAATCCCATCCAAGTAGAGGAATTACCGTGTCGAGTAGGACTTGGGTATGTCAGGAAATAAGTTGGGGAAGGCACTCAGACAGTTAGCAAACCACCAACAACGGATGATGAGCAGCCCTCATCAGTTCTTTCCAAATCGGAAGAGAAGGTAAAAGATTTTGATTTCCTTTCGGTTTCATATTCTCATAGTATGATGTCTGTTGGAGATTTGGAGACCTCAATTGCAGGGACAAACATGAGACTCCTTAAAAAGACAAGGCACAAGGAGAAAGAACTTGATGTTAATAACCAAGGCATCACTCAACCTTTGGAGGTTGTGCATGAGCATCGATTCGCAGGTTCGAGATACACCAGAGGAGATTGCTCAAAGGTGTTATATTTTTCCGAGACTTTGTCGAGGAAAGAGAATGATGGGAAAACATCCCCGTCATCACATGGCAGTTTCCATTGCAGGGAGAGAGCTGAGGCAAGCTCTCATCGACATACTGACATTAGAGACAGCAAAGAAAGGTATAACCACTTTCGATCTTTGAATGTTCCTTTTGATCATGTTTTTAATAATGAATGAAGACTAAGGCATTGAAAAGCATGCACCTTTTGTGGTTTGCCTAACCATACCTTTTCTAAGTGTTGGAAAAGGATGGCAGCGCTCATGAGGCGTGAAAGACCCTCTCAATAGCATGAAAAGAAATAGGTTAAGCAGGTATGGAGGAAGAAAGCCTACTGCAGTCATTGTGATAGAAATGGCCATTAAGAGCCACTTGTTGGAAGCTCCATCTAGAGCAGCGCCTTAAAGACAAAGTGTCAGTGCGTGAACCAAGAAAAACAGTTGTTCGACAAGAAAAACCACTTCAAGGAGGTGACCCATTCACATTGATAAGTGAAAAATGGTTTTTTTGACTTGTTGCCATTTCATGGTCATTATTTTGTAAATCATTTGTTGCATTTTAAAGTGTAAAAGTGATGATGTGTTTTCCATCACTTGGTCAGCAACAATGATGTGTGGTCATGTTTTGAGTCGTATTTTGAGTTGCATGTTAAAACTTTGAAAGTGATGTTATGTTTCCAGCACTTGTCAAAACAACGATGTTTGGCCCTATGTATGTAAACCATGTGTTGTAGCGATGATGTGTTTTTCCATCACTTTTTGAAGCAACCATGATAGGTTGGTCTTGTTGTCATAGTTGGGGTATTACATCCATCTTGTTGTAAACTTGACCACTGAGTATGTGTTATAAACTCATGGCAAGTATAGGATGTTTGGGTCTTTAGTTGGGTCATGTTATTCAAATAATTTGATTTGAAAAACAATGTACTACAAGTTGCAGAAGTAGCAGGTGTCAGCTCATCACTTAAGGCTTCGAAGAACAAAGGTGAAGGAGATGGAAGCAAGACCTTTTTAGGATGCTTGTGATGCAGACAGGGTACAGATAGAGATGCATATTATTTTTCATGCTTTTGGAGGACCAAAATCTCCTTAATGAAGAGGATTGATCCAGGTGGCTCCAAAGAGAAACACAGGACAAAGATGGCTAAAAAATCAAAGTGTTTGGATTGTGCTCAAACCAGGACCAAATCAAAGACCTCACCATCCTGATCGTGGTGGTGTGAACAGTTCGTCAAACCGAGCTTGTATGCGAAAGATAGAGGTCTTAAAAGTTTGACATGACAGGAGAAAGTGGGGCCCACAGTATGCCACATGGCATCCCAGTAAGCAAATGGGACCCACATGGCAACCCATCAACCATTGACACTTGGTGTTTTCTCATTTGTCTCCTAAAACTAGCATAAGAGACAAAAATCATGGGAAATGGTTAAATAAATAACTATATAACAAAATGTTTCAATAGTTATTAAAATAACTATATAAAACCATCCAAACATATGGTTTCGGGATCGGTGGCAACAAACCCCACCGAACCCTTTGAACAACCTTATCGCAACAATAAACATTCCTATATGGGATCGGGATAACCCTCCTCCACATAACTCGCATATATGTCATAACAATATATATCACATAACAGATATCGCCCTGACCCAGAAAATATGCCGCTGATTATATCGCCGATAATAATATCAGCGAAAACTAGGATGAAGCGTCGATATATATGCCAATCCGACCATCGATGAATGCAATTGCCGATATGGATATCAGCGAAACCCTATATCGGACGCTGATATATGCACGAGCACCCATTGCAACTTCTAATCACCGATATTAATGCAACACCGTGGGGTTTCTGGGGTTTTTTGGTTAATAAAAGGTTTATATATGGGAGAGGCGAGATTTGAACCCCCGACCTCTCTTTAACCATTTGCCACTTTTAACCAACACGCCAACCACCTGACATTGGTAAATTTGCCGATGAGTTTTATATAAACTCATATTTTCACCTCTACACAGAGTTCCAGATAGAGAGAGAATGCAGGAATGGATTTTGAGGCAGTGAATTAATTAATATTTTAATGCAAGAACCATGAATTTTGTAGGAGGGCATAATTTTCACTTTGTCAGAATTTGACAAGTTTTATATGGTTTTTACACCTTTCATCGCCACGAACACAATGGTGTTGTTTGTTTCTTCATCAGAGGTCTGCATTTTCCAGTCTTTTCCAGAATGCACGTGGAACCATGATTTCAGCAAAAATAGGGAGTGGAACCATGAGCCATGAAATTTTCCCAAGGAGGTAAAATTTTGACATTTCAAAATATAGTCAAGTTTATACTTGTTTTTCATGGTTTTCCATAGGGATTGCAAAGAAGAGATCAGATTTGCCATATGAGTTGCATATTTTCAGTCCATCCATGGAATAAAATCTTTGAAGAATCCCAGGGGAATCTAAAATATTCCTTGAACCTAGAATTCTCAACTTCTCACAATTTGGATTTTGGATAGTCGATTCAGCACTACTCGACGCCACAAATCTGATGGTGGCTTCAGATTTGTTATTCTCTCATTTCTTCTTCTAGTCACTTTCCTAAGTGCCAGTGCAGATGTCCACATTCATGTGCGAGCAACCTTCTTCATGAGATCGATACCTTGAGAGTGATGGTCCAAGCAACTTCGGTAGTGAGACATCCACTTCTTCAGATGGCCCTTGGCTGTGAGGTATATGATGTGTTCATGTGCTTCTTCTTTCTGCATTAGGTTGTAAAGATCCATGATTGGAGTTGATGGAGGATCTTCTTTATTACATGTTGTCATGATTCCTTGCTTCATGTTATGCAGAATCTTTTATGTGATATACTTATTGTCATAACTCATCATGTTATGTTTTGAGATCCCTTATTGTATGTTGCTGGGATACTCTTGTTGTCGTCATGCATGTGTTTTGCTTTGACATCCCTGTTGTACCATGTTAGCGAGATGTGTACCATGCATGTTTTTGTATCATACTGATACGAGTCTTTTGATTGAGAGTTCTAGTTGTGGAACATCTCTTAGAGCCACTCCTGCATGAGGGCATTCTTCCTTGTATGATCGAGACATCATCTCTTGTGTACATCATCATTATTGATAGCACGTAATGCAGCAGCCTACACCATCTTGACACTGAGGCTCGGAAACGTAGTCACTCCTGGAGGAACTATGTTATCAACGCTTATGTTTTCATGTGTTGATGATTGATATGTTCCTCTTCTTTTCAGCATGTAGATGTATTCATTAGTGTTCTTTTAAAAAGCAATTTTAACACATCATGAAAGTAAAAGGTCTTGGAAGGGTCCTTCTTCACACTTGGACCTGGATCATCTCCTAGAATACTTCCTAAGCTAATCCATGTGGACTATACTCCAAAATCACCAGAAATTATAGATTTGATAAAGAAATTGGAAGATGTCTCCATTTCAGCATAAAAATCTGAATCATCTGAACTTTTTCAAGGTAATATAACTTCTATTTTTCACGAAAATGGTGTTTTAACTCAGTCCCGAAGTGTAAAACTTGACATCTCTCCATTTTAATTTCCACTTCAATCTCGTCAAAGGAAAACTACTACATCAGATTCCAAAACATCTACCAATGAGATTACCTCATTCTCTCATTCACCAACATCTCCATTTCTTCCTTTTTCATTTCCTTTTTCTTTACAGATCACTTCATCTGTTTCTGTTTCCTCTACACCAACAACTAGTGCAGCCTCAAGCAATACTATCAAAACTACTAGTTCTTCTTTCATCACATCCACCTCCCCAATTGTTATAATGGAAGCTACACCATGGTCCAGTTGTTCAAATGCCATCACCACTTCATCCTCTACCAAAACATCCTGAAAGATGGCTTCCCAAATTCAATCTTGACGTTGGGTTACCTGCTAAAGAGCACCTTCATAAATATATGTTAGCCATCAATATTAATGAGTTATATGAAGAAGACATTGTTGTTATATTATTCCCATACACTCTTACAGGATCAATAGGGTCTTGGTACTTTTCATTAACAGCCAATTCTATTACTAGTTGGGATATTTTTGAAGAACTAATTTTACTAAATCTAGTGATGATCACTCAACCACATCTCTTATCAATGACCTTTCCAATTTAAAAACGAATTCAGGGGAAAAGATAAAATATTTCAATTCCAAATTTAACAAATTGTTAAATAAAATCGCAGCTACTTCTAGACCTAGTGTCGATGTACAAATTGAATGGTATATTTCAACTCTTCCTTCTAACATCACAATTTTTGTAGATAGAGCTAATAAAAATACCCTCGTATAAAACATGAAAGAAGTTGTGTCTGTAGAGAAGGGGATAATTACACTAGAAAAGAAAAAAGATCAGGAAGACAGAAAATTAAAAAAAGTTACATTTAAGGATGAACCAAAAAAGAAATCACTTAAAGATCCCTTTTATCTTGAAGGCTTTAAACAAGTCCTTAAAACTTTTTCTAATGAGATGGTAGAGATCAAAAAATAAGTAGTTGAATCTTCCTCCAAAAAACCTTTTAGACCATTCAGATGAAGTCAACCACCTAATCCACAATCTCCAAACATGATCTCCTATTCAGAAACTAACAATGAATATGAGGAAAAAGCAACATTTTTTGTTGATGAATCCCAAGATGAAAAAATAGTTGAGTTAAATGGAATGTGGGATTTTTTTCTTCCTATTTCTAATAGTGAAAATGAATATGAAGCATTAACTATTAGCAAAAGAAGTAAATATCCAGTTGATCCTATACAACCAATTCAAAAAAAGAAACCTTCAACTTCCACTGCTAAAGATAAAGCTGCTGTTAAAAAATCCACTTCCACTTCCCCCCAAGAAATTTCGTCTTCATCCAATTCTCCATATTCACCCAGAACCTTAGTAGTTTAAGATACTATTGAGTACAATATAATTGAGGATATGAAGAAAATAAAAGCAAACATTTCCCTTCATGAACTTGCTAAACTCAAACAACAACAGAAATGTCTTGTTGGGCCTAAGAATTATCCTTAAAATACATGCACTTTCACTCCATTCACACATTTTCTCACCTCTATTCCACTACCATGTCACAACATCAGCTTCACTTTCATCATTAGATGGGTTAACATTGTGTTTTCCAAAATATTATTAATTCTTAGTATTTTTAATAGAATTTGTGGTTAAACTTTAGAAAATAATATCCATATACTTATATCTAACAATTAGAATGAGTTTTTTGACATGTGTAGGTACAAAGGAAGCTTCTAAGGCACCTTTATGTGACACTCTATGTTCCAATTCTAATTTGAGGAGATCATGGACCTCATGGATAAGATCATGGACCTCAAGGAGAAGATCATGGAGGATAGGGTTATGTGTCACCATTGGTTGAGAGATATGTGAATCTGAAGATGGAATAGTGGATCCATATTTATGAGTTTGTTATCATAACTTTTGTATAAATAGGAGTGTTATCTCCTTCATTTGTAATTTGGAATTTAGAATTTAGAATTGATAAGTTAGAATTTAGAACCTTAGGATATTATAAGTTTGTAATGAGAAGTTAGAATTTATAATCATTGTAATGGAGATTTTAGAACCTCTTGGAATGTAGAACTTGTAATTGAAATTTGCAATTGAAGATAAATAAAATGGAGCTTCTTTGATCTTCTACATTTGACTTCTCCTTTGATGTGCTTGTGAATCCTTGGAAGGGCCCCCATTTTTTAGCAAGTACACTTTTGTTTTGGTAAGCTTTCATTTTATGTTTGTTTGTAAATTTCATTAGTTTCATACGTTTGAAATATTAACGAATGGCCTTTTGTAAGAAAGTATTAATGTTTCTTTCAATGAATCTGATTTGTTATTTAATGTTTGATTTCATTAGTTTAAATAGTGTGCTGATTAAGATGAAATATTAATGAACAGTCTCCTATAAGGGAGCTTTAATATTTATTACACTTATCATAATGTCTTTAGATTTCATTTTGTTTAATGACTAAATAAGTGTTGGAGATCCCAATGAAAGACCTCCTGTAAGGGAGCTTTGGAATTTCTTCACCTAGATTAGTTTAGTTTATCTCTAAGTCCATATGTATTGGATGATCCTTGAAGTTTACTTACCCAGATTGATAGTAAATTAAACTCTAATTTGCATATGTATTTTAGATCCAACATGTCTTCTGAAAGAATTAAACGCAGTACCTGATTCTCCTCTTCTTGTTGTTGTATTATCCAAAGCTTCTAACAGAAAGGGTAAAACTCCTGGTCATTCATTGTTTGGTTCCTTTGATGCTATTATGATAGGTGACAAGTCTAATTCACATACTCCTCCTTTTCTTTTGACTTTTGAAATATTTAGTAAAATTGTACATAACTACTTGGTAGATTGAGGGGCTTCTTCGAATATCCTTCCGTATTTAGTTTGTTTGAAATTAAACATGTCAACCCAGAAAACTACAATTTACATTGTGCAACTCGATAGGACAAAATTCAAAGTCATAGGAGAAATGAATTCAGTGCTTATTAGATTATCTTCAAATCTTGAAGTTTGTCAAATAATTGATATATTAGTTGTTGATATCCCAGATTTCTACGGTTTAATTCTTAGTAGAGATTGGTCAGAAAAACTACATGGTTATTTTTCCACTGATTGGTCTCACTTATGGCTCCCATTTAATGGAAAGTTGAATCAAATTAGAATCAACCATGAAGAACACATGAAACATTCAGTAATAGATTTCAAAGGTGAAAATGAGGTAGTAGAATTTAATAACTACATTCTTGGAAACTACTCTACTGAATCATTTTTTGAGAATTTTAAAGCACAAACGTCACCATTTCTAAGTAATTTTGTAACTTCTCAAATTGAAAATTTTTCACAAACAAACTTTTCTAGATGTGTAAATATGCTAGAAAAACCATTAGTTAATTATTTATTCTGGACATTTATTTTTGATGGGTCAAAATCAAATGATGGTGAAGGAGCAGGTTGCATATTGATCAATCCTGAAGGTGTGAAGACAATGTTGACTTGCAAATTGTTATTCGAATGCACAAATAATATTACGGAATATGAAGCATTGGTCCAAGATATGTATAAATAAATTAGCCTTGATGTTAAATACCTTCAAGTTTATGGAGATTCAAAAATTGTAATTAAACAAGTAAGAAACATGATGCATTGTATCCCTACACACTTGAAGCATTATTAGTCTTTGGTTCAGTCTCTCACTTCACATTTTTTAGCATTTAAATTTTTTGCTATTCCTAGAATTGAGAATGCCAACACTAACCTCTTGCTAACGTTGCATACAAAATGATCCCATCTGAAGATTGTTGTCCTGATAGATTTTCTGTAGAGTTAATCTTTAGACCATCCATTCTCGATAATATCATCAATTGACGAGTATTTAATGATGATGAAGATATTTTAATCTTCTTAACTTATGAAAAATCATACGATGACCAAATAGTTGATGAAGATGAACACGACAACCAATTAAAACAAAAAATTGAAGTTAATACCATACCCAAATCTATAGTAAAACTTGAAGATATCTATGATTTAAAAGTCAAATATAGAAGACTTGATAATTCAAAACTATAGAGTTCAATTTTGATATTTGAATTAATAAACCTTGGGACAGATCTTAAACCTCATAAAATCAATTTAGGACTTGGTCTCTCGTCTCAGGAAAGATTATCCTTCATTCATTTGTTAAAAAAATATAAGGATGCCTTTTCTTGGAGTTACAAAGATCTCAAAATATTTGACACTTCCATCATTCAACATACAATTCTGATGACATCCAATGATAAACTTGTCCAACAAAAATTAAGGAAAATTCATCCGAACTTAGAAAATCAAATCAAAATAGAATTGAATAAACTCCTTTAAGGCTAAAATAATTTTTCCTATTAAGAATTCAAGATGGGTTTTCAACTTGGTACCTGTTAGGAAGAAAAATGGTGATATCCGCATTTGTATAGATTTTAGGAATCTTAATAAGACCAGTAAAAATGATAATTTCCCACTACCCACTATGGAATAGATTTTATGATCAGTTGTTGGTTCTGAACTTATGTCTTTCCTTGACGGTTCCTTAGGATATAATCAAATCATGGTCTCCCAGATAATAGGCTAAAGACTACTTTCAGAACGAAATGGGGAACTTATGCCTACCAAAAAATGCCATTCGGTTTAATAAACGCAAGGACCACTTTCCAACAAGCCATGGATATATCTTTCAAAGGTCTGTTAAACAAAACAATTATTGTTTATCTACATGACATTATTGTTTATTCAAAGAACATAAATAATCATTTGCAAGACTTAAAACATATTTTTTAACGTTATAGAAAATATGGGATTTTTTTGGCTCTTAGTGAAGGGAAACTTTTAGCATTCATTGTGTCAAAAATTGGAATTTACATTGACCCTTCTAGAATAACAGAAGTTTCTCCACCATATAACAAAAAATCATGCAATAATTTTTTGGAAAAATCAATTTTGTCAAAAGGTTTATCCCTGATTTCTCACAAATCATTTTCCGTTACAAAACATGATAAGAAAGATGTGACTTTTAAATGGGGTCAGCATGAAAAGAAAGCTTATGATTTAATCAAACACGAAATTATCAATGCTCCTTCTTTAAAAACTCTGAATTTCTCACTTCATTTCATCTTATATACATTTTCTTCTTCAACATCTTATGTTGTTGGTTTGACACAAATTGATAATCAGAAAATTGAAGCACCTATTTCTTTTTTCAATTCAAATTTTTAGGGTGCTAAATTGAATTATTCAAAAGTAGAAAAACAAGCATTTGTTGTGTATAAATCTGTAAAGAATTTTAGTCTTTTCTTTTAAAATCACACACGAAATTAATACTCCCATTCCTAGCAGTGAGGCAATTACCAATGTAGAAAGAATCAGGAGAAAAGAGAGAAATTGGGTAACAACTCTGCAAGAGTATGATATTGAAATAAAACCATCCAAGATTGTTAGAGGGAAAGGTTTTTGCAAGTTGCTTACTTGATAATCCAACATACCAGTGGAAGGGGACACATGTAACAATGAACACATTTCTAAGGTAAGTATAATTGATGTTGAGCCCAAATATGCTGATTTAATTTTTTATTTGAAAAATGGATATGCTCCTCCTGAAATCAATTATAAAAGAAAAAATGCTTTACGATTAAAATAAAGTCATTATGATATTGTTGATAACGTGTTGTTTAGGAGAAACTATGATCCCATCTTGCTAAAATGCATAGAAAATCTAAATCACAAACAGTTTTGCAAGAACTTCACGATGTACTAGCATGTGGACACTTTGGAGGAGACACTATCTCACACAAAATCTTACATGTTGGATACTACTGGCCCACTCTCTTCAAAGATACCCACGCATATGTGAGGAAATGAAAAGCATTCCAAATTGCTTCTAGAAAACAAAGAAAACTAGCCTTGCCTCTGCACCCAGTCAACATCAAACAACCTTTTGAACAATATCCTCCTACTTGGCCCTTTTCTCCTCGGGAAAATATGAATATATAAAGCACTTGAAGATGTGAATTTTTGCCAAATATTGTTTATTCCCTATAAACACCTCCTCTAGTGTTAATCTTCCCAAGTCTTTTTGTAGGCTTGTATTTTGTAATTTTACAAAAATGTTTCATGCCTCTTCCCATAGAAACAAATGCATACCCTGGTCATGGAGCACGGTCTTGGCTACTCTGACTATAGCTCTATTTTACACCTTTGAAAACCCATTATAACGAGGCTTGTACAAAGAAATCATCTCCTTTTTGATACCCTCCTAAGCACGGAAGTCCTTGAAGTCATTTGAGATATACTTTCTTGCATTATCCAACCTCAGTGTCTTGATCTTCCTCCCTACCTGATTCTTAACTATATCCTTGACCTCCTTTAATCTACTGAAGACCTCGTGCTTATATTTCATGAAATATATCTGGGTCTTCCTAGAGAAATCATCAATGAAAACCACACAATATTGTTACCTACTTAAGGATACTACTGACATGGGCTTACATATGTCTGAGTGTACTAGATCCAAAATCCCTTTGCACCTAGCGTACATGTTCAGAAAAGTGGTCTTGGAATACTTACCCATTCTACAACCCTTAGACACCTCATGTTGCTCAACCTTCAATTATGGTAGCCCCATCACTATCTCCTTTATCACATTAAGTGCTCCACGATGAAGATGAGCCATCCTCCTATGCCATAATTCTCTCAACCCTTTGCTACAACTTACCAATGCATGTGTTGGCTCAAACTATAATTTAAATAAGTTTCCCCTCCTAAACCCTATTACTTTCATTTTCTTAGATTTCTTGGGATGAATATACACTTTACCCTCCTCAAAGGTCACAATTTAGCCCATGTCCTACAAGGTAGTAACTAAAATTAGGTTAATTTTCATACTCAAAACATACAACACGTCCTCCACCAATAAGGGTTTTCCAGACTCCCTCTTAAACTTGATTATTTCATACCAAATAAATGGTACTTGGCATCACCTCCAAGATGATCTATGTATAAACTTGATTCCTTCTCCTTCAAACAAGTGAAATACTCTAACACTTGTCATGTGGAAATAAGCCACACCGTTAATGTACCGCACACTGGTGGAAACTAAACTTGAGAGACATGCAATGAGTGAAAAATAATTCTTGAGCCATGCTGCAAAATATTCTACCTCTGTGGTAGAAATAACCTACTTCTTCTACTTTCCCTTCTTATTATTCAGGAACTGGAAGGCGTAGTGACCCAATTGACGACATGCAGAGAATTTAACCTTGATTTTATCACTCTTCTTCTCACCCTTGGAAGAGGACCCCTTGCTTAGCCCTTTCTTGGCCTTCTGCATACCCTTTCTTGCTAAAGCAAGGTTCCCCTTATCTTTGAATTTCTTCCTTTGATCTCCTCGTTGATCACTTTCTCAAATCTCCTCCTAGATGAAATCATCTCAAAGTCTTTCCCAATCAGCGAGGTGATCCTAGCCCATAACACACTTAACAAAGACCCACCAATGCTTCGAAAAGACATTCAAGGCTATTTGCACTAGCTCCTCCTCAACAATTATCTCTCCAACATTATCTAATTCATTCTTGACTTGTCACACTGTTGCCCTTGGACATTGTTTTTCTGTGAAACTTATCCTTGAGCATCATTTTTTACTTTGATAGTCACTCTGGTATAATTTCATGAGTGAATCCCACATAATTTGTGTAGTATCATTCTTTTACATATTGGGTATGAGATGATATTTTACCCCATAGAGAATAATACTATGTGCCATAGCCTCCTTGACCTCATGCTATCAAGAGAAATTGGATCATTCACTAGTGAAATCACTGTTGTATTAAGGAAATTGTTCTTTCTATGTTCTATCAGTGTTGACGATGGGTGAAGGGTAAAGCGTCAAGGCTTTCGGCGTGTCACTGTTGACTTTGGGGGCAATGGGATGTCTCTCTGGGTGGATCGATAGATTGGCTGCACAACTTTTTCTCCTTGATAACTACTAAGATTCAAACCTTCCATTGCAAATAGTTCGAAGAACCCTCAAGCCTATCCTCATATCAAACACTATTAGCCATTGTAGAATAAATCCCTCAAAGAGATTCAAAATTATAATATGATTTTTTTTCCTCAAACCTATTTCAAATATCTTTGGCTTCATGTTTAGAGTTTAAAGCTTTGATACCATGTTAATTTATTTAAACCCAGTTACAAATTTATTGTATTAACAAATATTCATAGATTTGAAATCAACAAAGTGTTCTAATCTAAATTGTAACAGTAAATATTATGGGTTTTTAACCAAATTAATAAGAGAAGCAAAAATAATCAAAAACCAATCACATGCAATAAAGAACAAAACAAATATATCCTAGAAACCCTAGTGTGGGGAAAACCATCAAACATTGGCTTCTTATTCACCTTGAGGAGAAATATTTTCTTATAATAGTTACAAAAGAATTTTCTTCAACAAATATCGAGAAAAAAAGTATTATCCCCCTTTCGCTCGCTCGACTCTTGTACAACCCACATGCGCAGCTTAGTAGGAAACATTTTTGTGTACAAAGAAAATCAACCTCTTTGTTGATATCGCTTGCCCTAATCTCATTCTACCTAGCTCGTTCTAGCCTTTTCTCGCTTTCGCTACCAAATATTACACTCCATTGAATCCAAACCCATATTGTGCATCTCCTTTGGCTCAAACCTCCTATTAAAAAGATCAAACCCTAACCTTAAGCGAAATCCCTAATTTCAATGGTTGAGATTATATCCCACTTTACTGAGATCAAAGACTATGACTTAATTTTTTGTTGACTTATTTTCCCTTTTATAAAAGGGTACCCATCAATTAAATTAAATTGTCCTCTAAATTCTTGACTTTGGAAATTCATTAACTAACTATCATAGGTGCTAATTAAGGTGACTTGTACCTTATCCATGCAGAATCACCTTCCAAGCTACAATTTCAACATGTATGTATTCCTAGACACTTACGTATTGATCCCAGCTCCCCTGTTGATGTCTATACATTGTCTTTCACTCTTAAGTAGATCTGGTGATATTGGATTTTTTTGTGCTCAAGGATCATGCTTGGATTTCTATTTTTCCATTCCTCTATCATATTTAACAATATTTTCTCATCTTTATTCAAGATCTTTATTTCCTCCTCTACATTAGTTGTTGCCACATATGGCATGAGTTCCTCTTCCTTAGTAGGTGCGTCCTATGGTGTTTCTAGATTTTTCCTCTTTAGTGCGACTTTTGGTTGAGTCTCCTATATTTTTAAGTCTAGATTCATGATTTCCTTATGTATATTTGGTTATTCACCTGATTTGTTAGTGTTGAGTACTTATTCATGGTTGGTGTTGAGGATTTATCCTTATGATCGTATTGGTTCCTCGGGTTTCTACTTCTAGTTTCTACCCATTTGAAACCCTCTGGATCAACCTTTTGGGGTTTTGTTTGAACCACATCTTCGTGCACTAGGAAATCCTTGTATAAGTTTCCATATTTATGGCATCTTCGACAATAAAAAAGGACATGTTCATAGTCTATAGGTTGTTTCCAGACTCATCTTGGTATGTTATTTCAATAAAATCTGGTAGCGGTTGAGAGATATTCATGTAGGCACATATTCCGGTATATGATTTATATTTCCCTCATCTGGTGACCTTTGAGATTTTGACAAAAGATCCTATCGAGTTTCCAATTACTTCAAGAATCTATGGATCCCAAAATTATTTGGGTAGAGAGAAGAACCTCACCCATACTAAGGCTACTAGAAATTGCTCTTTTTAAGAATTGTAGTGTTCCTCCCAAAAGCGCATAAATAAACCAACATATTATAAAAATAAAGACCATTTTAAAAGACTTTGGTCATGTCTTCCAGGCTTGTGAATATGACTATAAAGATGCCTTTTTCTCCTAATTCAAGATTAATTTGACGTTTCAGCTGTCATTTGTTGTGGATGCATCTTACCATGTCTCTATTATAAAATCATATTCCTATGAATTTTCATATAAGAGCATAATATTTCATTTACTCTTGATATCCTTCTAGTTTATTAGGCCTTACCTCATATTCCAGATTCATTGTGGCCTTTTGTACACATCAACTTTTGAATAGGTTTATCCATTGTGCTCCAAGATGTGTATTATCCCTTGGTTCCCCTTCTCCATTTTGGCATTGAAGCCTTTATTCCTTAGTTGCATGTGATTGGTTCTCTCGAGTCACGACCTTTTTGTAAGAGGGGCTTGCACCCCTCCCCATGTGAGAACTCATGTGCTAGATCAGATTTGGCAATGGTGGTAGTGTCCAAGTCTAAGACATATCCAAGAAAATACTATGCGAGTTGCAGATGTTTGCAAGGTTTGCAAGGTATGATGTAGGATAGAGACCCTATCATAATCGCTCTCCCATTTGGTATTGAGTTAACTCAAAAATTAAAAAAGATTGTTAATTGTATCTTATGTTAATAATAATAATAATGTTTTACTTTAAAAAATATATAAGTTTATTTTAAAGTAAAAAAGTACAAGTAGGCTTTGAAATAAATTTATATTTATGTTGACTTAAAATGTAAAATAGAAAACATTTTTAATTTTAACACATGTCAATAATAATAATAAATTAACAAATTTTCACTTTTTATTATAGGTTAGCATTGGATATAGAAAAAGGGGTCTGCTTAATTAGTTTGTAATAAGTAATGAAAGGGGTAGCAAGTGAGAGTGGATGACTTTGCTAATCTACCCCAAAGGAAAAATGGAACTATCCTGTTCATGGCATTTGGGAAAAGATACCAATCTCTAGAAAAATCGATATTCCCTCCTTTAGGGATTCTTCAAGCAATTCACATCATATCCATAAACTAGCCATAATGGGGGCTTCCAAGTTAATAATTTGTCATCTCCACTTTGGATTTTCTTCATCAAACCTTAAACATAATATCATTTTCAAAAGGATAAATTCTAATTTGGGATCTATGGTTGAATTTCAAGTAGTCCATGTCCTTAGACATAATAATTCAAAGGTGGATTGATTACCAAATAGGGAAACTTCACATCAAATTGGAACCCTTATTATTAATAATCAAGAGACTCACCATCCAATTTTGCAACATGTGGAAAAGTGGTAGAAGTCATTCATATTGGTAGGAAACGATGGGCATTATGTTCACATCCCTTAGTCAATTGAAACACTAGGACTTATGTATTTCATTAGCAAACATGTTGGAAGGGTTTGTCACTTTGAGAAGGAAGTTATGGTCTAGTGCACTACTACATGAGGGAAATTATGGGAGGATAAGAAAGACTTGACACAGATTAGGCGTGACAAACTACAAGAAATGGCCTCAACCCTCATGGAAGCAGAGAATTTGATATGGTTTGAGATAGTACATGACTCTAAAATTTTATAGGTCAACAGGGAAGCTCTAGCTCGTTGGTCTCTTTATCTCTGTGTAGTCAATAGTCTATAGGTTTTAATTTCTTTGGTGTGCTAGTATGAATCTAGTAATTGGGTTCCCTACTACTATCCTTTCAACAATGTAGGTGGTTGGAATATTTGATAAAGAATCGCATGTTTGTGTTGATTGGATCATCTTTGTCTACATGTATGGATTTTGGTTTCACCCTATTTCAATGGTTCATAATTCCTTTCGGAGTTGGTTTCAAGGTTTAGCATTTTGGCTTGTGGTGGATCTTCGAGGGCATATTATAGTGTGGGTTCCAGGGTGGTTGGATTTCATAGTCATGACTATTAGAAAGAGAAATCTCCCCTTTCGACACAAGAATTAAGGACCTTTTGGAGGTAGTGCTACAATTGAAAATTGATACAATCAATTGGTGTTATAAATTACTTCTACCATGTATATCCTCATTGAGAAAATAATGCAGACTTAGAGAGATGAAGACAAGATCAATAATCTTAGATTTCAATTGAGGAATTGTAACAAGCCAATGCTAAGGGTACCAAGTCCTCCTTTTTTATAGTTAATTCTATTAGTGCTTATATCTTCTCATCCCCAATTTGAATGTAGCTACTCCAATTCTGGAGCTTATGGACTCTTAGGATGAAAAACATCACCCAAATCAAGTATAAATATGGAAGGAAGTCTGACTTTGTCTGATACCAAGACTTTGTTGTTGAATCTCTACTTCTATGACTTTTAGTATAGTTGTTTTGTTATTAAAATTGTTTTACAGAATCAAGCATTCCAAAAATATTGACATTGATAGCCTATAATCCAGACCTTTTTTTTATGTTTATGAGTTGTTAATGAAATTAGAAAAGCGTTTTTTTATTAATTGACAATAAAAAAAACACACTTTTGTTCATATTTGGTTGGATGACAAGGTGCTCTACAATCCAATATAGGGGAGAGCAACATTAAGTAATGACAAAAGATAAATAATTACATATGTACAAATAACACGAGAATTAAACAAATAAATATATAATAAATAACTATGTATATATGTGCATGGCAACATCTATGAAAAAGAACCAACTTAAATCCATCTTCAACTTGAATATATCAATCACCACTGAAAGACAACCAATTCCTTAAAGTGTAATTTTTTTATCATTCAACAAAAAAATTAATAAATGACATGAAATTAAATAATAATTAAATTAAACCTTAAAAATCCCAAAATTTCAATACTTTTAAAGTTAAAAAATTTACTGTGATAAAAAATTATTAACGACATATATATATAATTTACCCTAGATTTATCATGTAATAAAATCTTACCACAAGATGTATTAACACTTATAACACTAATTCCTATAACAAAATTCAAAGTCTTATAACCCATATATAATTAATTATTGAGCCAAATGACTCATTCTACGGCTAGTATGAGGGGAATGTTCCCCTTTAAAATAAAAAAAAAAAAATAAAAATTATGTTTTAAATAGAAAAATAATGTGAGTTATAATAAATAAATAAGTAAAAAAATGTATGAGTAAGATGTTAAATCTTATAGTTTTTTTAAAAACATTTCAACAAGAAATTTCAATTAGCTATTTGAGGATCTATGTTAACTAATTTATATCCTATATATACTCTATTTAGCATTCAAACTTTTAATTTAAAAAATGAAAAATAACACATTGTATTTTACACTTAATAAAATTTGATCCCTCTTAATTCATATAAAATCCGTACTTAAAATAAATTTATACTAATAATAATATGGTGTTAATAATAATATGGTGTTACTATAGACACTATCACACCTACAACCTCACATATCAACATTTCATAGCAAGTGTTGATCTCTCTATTGCATTGTTGACAAACCGTGCACTCAAATCTCACATAGGATATACACATTTGCAATATTTATCCTCTCACATGGTAACGTGTAAATAAAAGTTTGCATAATGTTCACACATTTAATAATAATAGTTTGCATAATGTTCACACATGATATATCACACCTACATGTGAGCATCACATATCAACATCACCTAACAAGGGTTGATCTTTCTACGGCATTGTTGACAAATCTTGCACTTAAATCTCACAAAGTATATACACATTTAACAATATTTAACCTCACCATTATAATGTATAAATGAAAGTTTTCACAATATTCACACATTTAATAATTGTTATCCACATATAATAATGTATAAATAAAAGTTTAGAGAATGTTGAATAATATAAATTGGGGCATTTTCATAGGCCTTTGCTTAATGAACCTCTAAGCTAATGGCATATTATATAATACTCTTAATTGGACTATATATTGGAAAATACTTCTAAAAATCATATTATTTAACCTCCTATGAATACTAACCTAATACACTTTCTCAATTTAAAAAACTCATACTTTCAATAGATATTATAGGTGTCCATTTTTTCATTAACATTTTTGATACCCCTTTATATTTTTTCGTTAATTTTGAGCTCCATTTTTATACCCTTATTATATGCTCAATATATTATATCATTTTTTCCTCAATATATATCCCAAATAAACTCTGTAGTATAGTATTCCTCCACATAAAGTAAACTCTGGTTAATTAATTAATATTGAATTTTCAAAATTAATATCTATATATCTATATATATATATATTAAAATATAATATATATAATATATATATGATAACAAATTAATTATTACGTAGTTTGAAGAATCATGTTGGATTCTTTCCAAGATGTTAATAAAGAGAGAAATGTCCAAATAGATAATAACTGGTAATGCGGTAGTCTTAAATGAAAAAGAAATATTAGTTTTTATATAAAAAAATTAATTAATTAATTATTAGTTTTAAAAAAAATGTAATGTTTTATGAATGTAAATTTTCATAGTTGTTTATATTGTAGATATATTTTTGGAGTTAAGCTATGTAACTTATTATCATCATCTTGGTAAATAAATTAAGTTTTTTTAAATTTCTCTTTTCTTATTTTTATTTTTTAATGTTTTTAATGTTTTTCAGAACTTTTTTAAGCTTTAAATATCTTTATTTTAAGTTATTATTTTCTCTCACACATATATAAAATATTTAAAGGCTTTTTATTTCAACTTAAGATGGATGAGGATCAATTGACTTTTTTATTTTATTTTTTTAATTGAGGTCTTAGATTGATTTTTAGGGGAATATGCTCAGCGTGTGCTTAGTCTTAATCCTTATTATTTCAATTTAAGGTGGATGAGGACCTGTTAACCTTTTTTTTGTTTTTTATTGAGGGCCTAGATTGATTTTCAAGGGAATATGCTCAGCATATGCTTAGTATTAATGTTTATCAGTGGTTGTGGTGTATTACATAGTTTGGTAGGTTGCATTAACTTTTAATAAATTTGAAAAATTAGATTCTTGTCATGTGGCTCCCTATTGGAGATTATTCCAATTATGTGTATTACATAGTTTGGTAGGTTGCATTGACTTTTAATAAATTTCAAAAATTAGATTCTTGTCATGTGGCTCCCTATTGGAGATTATTCCAATTAGGTGTATTACATAGTTTGGTAGGTTGCATTGACTTTTAATAAATTTCAAAAATTAGATTCTTGTCATGTGGCTCCCTATTGGAGATTATTCCAATTATAATAAGTTCATCCATGATAAGTTCCTCGTTATTATTTATAACATTCATTTATATATAAGCAAATTTTATTTAGCAAAATGGTCCATTACTTTTAATAACTTTTAAAAATTAGATTCATGGATCCCCACCCACCAATTTCCTAGAAATTTGAGATTATTCCAATTCTAATAAGTTTTTCCATGATAAGTTCCTCATTATTATATATAACATTCATTTATATATAAACAAATTTTATTTAGCAAAATGATCCATTACTTTTAATAAATTTAAAATATTATATTTGTGCCACGTGTCTCCCCCACTATTTTTCTGGGGATTGAGATTATTCCAATTCTAATAAGTTCCTCCATGACAAGTTACTCACTATTCTTTATAACATTTAGTTATATACAGGTAAATTTTGTTTAGCAAAATGGTCCATTTTACAATAAGATGTGTAATTACTTCTTTTTCTTAAGTTAAAACTGACTCATAACCTTTTTATACATGGTTAATGAGGTAAATGAGTGCATTAGTAAGACATTCTCCGTGTTGCAATAGTTTTTTGGGTTATATTTATGAATCCTTCAGCTATATCAACCACGTTAATATTTTTAATGTGTTTGTGCTAGTTATTATTATTAGGCAATTTTAACCAAAAATTTATTATTAATTTTATTTTCATTTAAACTTATTTATTAATTTAATTTTTACTATTTACTTTACCCTCCTATTACCTTGTTTATATTACATTATCAAAATTAAAAATTTTAAAAACACTAACAATTAACCTTGATCAAATATTTTGCTCTTTTTTTACCAAATATTTTTTTGTTGATGTTGAGGACTTTTGGAGAACTATGTGTCACAAATGAATGTTTGCCTAAAGTTTCGGGTGAACCCTTCACCCCTCTAGGTATGAATCCTGTTGTTGATGTGAAGAGTCCTAGACCCCTAATTTTTGGTTATTTTCTTTTCATTTAAACCAATTTATTGATTTAATTTTTATTATTTATTTTTTTTCGCTTTACATTCTTTCATATTATGTTATTAAAAATATATATATAATGATACTAACAACTAATTTTAAACCATTATATTTATTGTTTTTATAATGTACAACTAATTTTGACACTAATTCAAGAATTTTTTGTTCTCCCCTTAATCCTGTCCCTTCTTTATATATTTTCCTCATAATTCTCATAGCATTATTAAAAAAAGTTGATTTTTGTCCATGAGGATGGGCAAAGTATCCACCCCAAACATCAAATCTTTCAACTTACTTACAAGTTCAACTCAAAAAGTCTATCTACAAAATATAATGTAGCCTTATTAAAAAAATTCCATTAGGTAATTGGTAAGTAGTTATGTCTAGGGTTTTCTATTTAACAATGATTAATTATGGAGTCATCTTTAGGGAACATGTTGGAGTATATTGTATTTGAAGCATAATTAATGAGAAGCTTTCCCCATTGAAGAACATGAGTAGATTCCTTCTTCGTGAGGTGTTGCACTATCTCAAGGGTTTTGATTTTAATAAAGTATTAAACATTTTTTATATATTGTTTGTGATTCAATTTTAATAAAAATTATAACAAATTTTATTAAAGCTTCTTATTGAATAATAGTGTGATTCTTTTTATTTTTCTTTCCATGGATTTCTAAGTGGGATAGTAGGGTTGTGACAATCATAACCATTTTCATAGATTTTGTGGAAAATTGGAAGAATCCAATTACAAATCTAATATTATTTCAAAAACGAATCATTTTCATAAAGAGATAAAAAAACAAGAATATTTAAATTGGAGACCATGTTGCGAGGAAAATATTGATTTAATATCTACAATTCTAGGGCTTTCTTTGATGACAACTACACATATTGCAAAAAAGAAATATTTTGACTAAGTGCCTAGCTTGCAATGAGACTTATCCCAATAGATAGATGATTTTTAGGGCTTCAATTTGGTAAATTATATGATATACTTCCACTTAGTATTTAATGCACAACAATCTTTAAAAACATTTGCCTTCAAAACCGTAACATAACCAAATAATGGCAATGATGAGGAACATGAAATGAGAACTAAATATTCATATTTGGTAGCTTGTAGGAGGCATTGGTAAAAATGCAACTAAAAGAATATGTTCTCCTCAAAGTGACACATCATCACATTGAATTAGAGCATAATATAGAAATATTTACCAAAGGGTATTATGAAGCAGATTGTGAAAAATTGTACATGAACCATTTTCTTTCCATGGAGTTTTAAGATGGAAAGTAGGATTGTGACACTCGTAACCATTTTCATATATTTTGTGGAAAATGTTGAAAATGCAACAAGAAAATACTAATTTAATTTTTTCCTTGAATTAAATTAGGAATAAGTTAGTTAAACTAGTTCCCATTGTTGGAGG
>APFE030072732.1:4075-32503 GCA_000404065.3 Pinus taeda
TCCCCTTCCAACTCCATCTCTTTGTTCACCCCTCTCTCCTCCTCTCTCTCCCTCCCTCTCTCTTCATCTCTTCTATCCTTCCTTTCTATCCCTTTCTCCTACCCCATCACTCTCTCTCTTTCTCTTTTCCCTCTAACCTTGTCACTTTCTCCTTCTCTCTCCCATTCTTTCTCTCTCCTCCTCTGTCCCTCTCCATCTTTGTGTCTCCCTCTCTCACTCCTCTCTTCATTCCTCCTCTACCCTCTAAGTTAGTTGATCTCCTTGAGTGCAATCAATCAAATAGGATTAGAAATCACCATCTACACTGAAATCAATGCATCTACTGCAAGAAATATTCTTCCCTCTCTCCCCCCTCCATCTATATCTATATCTCCCTCCATCTCTCCTTCTTTGTCTATCTATCTCACCCCCCCAAAAACACATGATCTCTCTCTCTCAATATTTATTTGTCTTTTCCTCACTCTATCTCTCTCTTCATCCCTCTCTTCACCTTCCATCTATATCTCTATCTCCCTTTGTATCTCTTTTTTCTTTATATATCACCCACAAAACATAAAAACTATTTATCCATATCTATCTATCTATCTCTCCCTCTTCCTCTCCCTCACTCTCTCTCTTCCCCTTCTCTTCCTCTCTCCCCACTTCCATCTCTCTTCCCTCATGCTCTCCTCTCTCCCCATCTATGTTATCACTCCATATCACTCTTTCTAACTTTCTCTCTATGTTTCTTTCTTCTTACCTCAATCTCTCTCTCTCCCATCCTCTCTCTCACGTCCTCAGTATCTTCCTTCCTCTCTCTTCTTTTCTCTCCCACCTCCCTCTATCTCTCCCCCTCACCTCTCTCTCTCTCTCCCTCTTTCTCTCTCTCTCTTTGCCCTCCAATTCTATCACTATCCTCGTCCCTCTCTCCTTCTCCCCCCACCTTCTCTCCATCTCTCCTTCTTTGTATCTCTATCTCACGCCAAAGCATACACATTCTCTCTCCATCTCTTCATTGTCACTCCCTCTCTCTCTCCATTTTTCTCTCACTATGTCTTTCTTCTTCCCTCCCTCAATCTCCTCCCAATTCCATCTCTCCATCCCTCCCTCTCTCCTCTTTTCTCTCACTCCCTCTATCTCTCCACCTCTATCACTCTATGTCTTTGTTATTCCCTCCCATATATATCTGAGTTCTATATATCATTATATTATAAAAATAATATTATATTAATTATACTGTAATTAATTAAAATTATAAGTGAATAATATTACATTATAATATATAGTATTAATATAAGATTTATAATTATTAAAATAATATTAATATTCAATATTAATATTAGATTTAATGATGTGTTTTGCATGGCATGATAGCAAAATTTATAATAAAACTACACCAAATGAATAACTTTTAATATTACAACTTTCACGTGGAAATATTTATGTGTATATAGATTTTAATGTATCTAAAGATATGGGTTTCCTTTAAATATTCATTTTACAAATAATTAATTAAAATATTTTACACAAATATTTTCATTCTTTGTCTTGAATTATCCTTTTTACTTTGATTTAACAAATGGTAGTGGATTTAGTAAAGAGTAAGGATGTTTTAAATTTTACTTAATTTGGAATTTTAATGTGATAAAATAATTGTTTGAAGGTAAATTTATGATCCATTCAAATTCAACATATATGATAAAAGAACTATTAAAGGAATGTGTTAATTGCATTGTAATTGTGTTAATTGTATTGTAATTTGTTCTATCTAAACTAATGAGATAATTGTATTGTTGTTTTTTTTTTATCTATATGATTATTTTCATTTCTATTTGGGGTGAGCATTAAATTTTTATATTTTTTCATTATTATTTTTTGTTAGAAAGACCAACATAAACATTTTTTATATTTCTATTATTTTTTGTTTATGTCTAATGACACTAACTAAAATTTGACTTTGAGCATGGACATACTTACACATCGGGGTCATACTGGGATGTAGCGTCTCTCATAGCAATGCAATTTAGGGTAGTTATTTTATTTTGAATAAATATGATTAAATAGGTATTAGTTATATTTGTTGATGGGGCTCATTTAAAAAATGTTGGAAGAATGATTCATCCCCTGATCATGGACTCACTTGGTAGTCCGAAACATTGGGTTCACAAAACTCTATAACAGGTCATTGCTCATCTATAAAATGATCCTCACCTGTATGAATTCATTATTTAACAGAATGATTCAAAATGATATTCCACCCTATATAATACAAGAATAGTCAATTCCTCAAAGTAAGTTGGAATTAAAGATTAATTAAGATTTATAATAATTTTGTTATTTTTTTTTGGGATTTAAGAAGGATGGGAACTCGTGCTTCACATATAAAATCTATGAGATTTTTCCATAAAAAATATTGAAATAGTAGGATTTATAAAGATAAAACCTAATAAAATAACCTCAACTTAGAGGAAAAATACAATAAGGGAAGCTTGACTTGCAAACTCCCTAGATTATTTTTTAATCAATTAGTTTCCTAGATTAGAATCTTCTTTATGTACTTTTTGGAGGGAAATTTCACCAAAATATTATTTGAGGTGGATCCAACACAAAAAGAAAAATACATCCTACCCATTTCAACTTAAATCTTGAAGGGATAAAGGATGATGGTTTTTTTTAACTAAAATAAAATAAGTGCGGAAGTAATTGGATGCATATCTTAATAAATCAATGCTAATACAATTCAAACAAAGTCCAATTCAAACAAAGTCCAAAAGTATAGTGAAGATGATAATTAATTGGTTTAAGGAAAAAAATAATAAGAATGATAAGATATTAAAAGAAAATAACAAAATTATATGGTCTTGTTATATCAAAGAAGGTTATGGCTATATGATAGAGAGTCCAAAGGAAGAATGAATATCTTGGAAGATTAAAGGGGAGGAAATTAGTCTAAAGAAAGAGAAAA
Source organism: Pinus taeda (assembly GCA_000404065.3). Classification (NCBI taxonomy): domain Eukaryota; kingdom Viridiplantae; phylum Streptophyta; class Pinopsida; order Pinales; family Pinaceae; genus Pinus; species Pinus taeda. Next base: position 7,020 of record APFE030072732.1, read on the forward strand.
TGAAGATGAAAATGTAGGGTATTTTAGTTGCAAGTAGGGTTTTTGGAGAATAGAGAGAATATTTCTATAATTAAATTGTTAGACAACTCATCATGAGGGCTAAATATTGTGTTAGTTTGTGTAGTTATTGGAGTCCAAGAAAACGTACAAACTAATTCAACTATTCCCTTTATTTATTAATATGTACATATTGTACATCATTGATTGAGATCGCTTAATATACACTTCATTTAGTTTCCAGTTTGTGTGTTTTTTAAAGTGGTATCACAGCAACGTGGTTATTTTCTATGTTGAATAATGAGCCACTAGTTTTATGGCGTCTCTTTTCTCATGATTCATACTTTCTTTGATTCAATCCAGAGTAAGCTACGTTGTGAGTTTTGAGAATGTTTGTTTTATTATCTCCAGGGCTTGAAGGCTAAAGAGAATTTTTGAATTTGGAGGAGTTCCTTGCTTCATACTCATGTATTTAGAGGAGAAGCACGTTAAGGCCTCAACGAATTTTTTGCCGGCATTTTGTTACATCGATGGCCTTCTCTATTGACCATTGAAGTTGTCAAGCATGTGCAGAGCATACTTCTTTTGTCCAATGTTGCGTAAGAGCCATTGTTGACGCATTGAAAGAAAACTGTTGCAGTGACCAACGACTTGAAGTTGTGCTTAGTGATGAAGCCGTAGGAAGATGAGTCGTGTGGGTAACTTCCAAAATGAAAGGAATTTGGGTAATGTGCACATTGATTTGCTCCATATTTATTTTTCTTATTGTCTCGAATCATTGAAGTTAGAAGAGCTTCAGAAGCTTTGAAAAGAGACTAGTGACACCCTTTTCATTTCTCGTGAGTTTGAAAAATGCTATGTTGATTGTTCCATTTATATTTGAGGTGGAGAAAATGTTGGACATTTTATGGTATGAAGGTGGCTAGCGGTGCAAGTGTTGGCATTGATGTCAAATAAGGCTCATCCTGATAATGGGGCTTCATACCATGGTGGTTGTGATTATATGCTATGTAGAGACTTTGGATCCATCCTTTAAAGTAGCACATGGGGTCTGTGGCTAATCAGACTCTTTTCATTGGAAAGCGCTCTAGAAGAGCTCTCCAAATGTATGTGGAAGTCCAGAAATGGACATGCAGTTAGAAAGATATGGCTTGCTGGAGTTTTGGGTGATTTCTTGTTGGAATTTAGGGTGTTTCAGGCCTCATGCAGTGTGGAATAGCAAAGATGAGAGGTCCAAATAACCAGTGATTAAGAGATTCAAGGCTCAATGCACTGCGGAAGTGAATCGTCAATTAGTGATTTGTGATATCCCATATTAGAAGTCCTGACAAATTGCAATGGACGATCAGAGGTTCTATTGGGAAGTGCAACAATGATATGTGATATACCATTAGTTATATCTATAATCGTAATATCCAAGGTCAACACAGTGGTGTATTGGCACAAAGTAGTACATCAAAAATCAACGTTCAACATTTCAAAAGTGACGCCGTGATTGAGGCCTCCAGTGTTAAATCAACACGAGAGGAATTTTTTTTTTTACCAAGGAATTTGTTGCAAAACCAAGAATAGCAGGGCCTTTCTCTCTCTCCTCCAAGAGGACACATGGAGGTGTCTAGTTGGCTTCTATAAGGACAGATGGAAACTTCATAAAGTATTCAATGAGGACACACGACAATGTTTGAATGGTTTCGATAATGCGAGGTGGATGTTGACGTGAGCATGCCTAATGGGCTATATCCAGGTGACACGTGTCACTGGTCGGAAGATGCCACGTGGCATGTGATGACATCAATTCGACAATCGGGGATTGACAATCCTTGGTGGCTAGCATAGTTGAAACATAAATAATTCTCTCATAAATGGCCTCATGGGGTATAAAGTGTTGGTTTTATGAAACAAATGTGTAAGGGGCAAATAAAGGAAATATAGCCCCCTTTAAGGATTTGGAGGCCTTAGCACCTTAAGGGTGAGCCCTTGGTCAAAACCCTCAGTTTTATGGAGGCAAACACAAAGAGGGGCTTACAGAAGGGGTTGAGGAGTATGAGAGTTCAATGTTTTGTATGGATTTGATGCGTAAAAATGTTAATATGGAAAAGGCTCCCATAGTGTTATATAGTACAAATCCACTGATATAACAATAATATAAAGGTGTATTAAATATGTATGAATCATCAATTGTGGCTTTCAATGCAGTTCAGTTCAGTAAGGTTGATGGTTGAATAAATCCCATGCATGCATTATAAATACAAATGAAGGACAAAGGTGCCATGAGAATGTTGAGCTAAGTCTGTGCAAGCCATAAATGATGACGTGGAGCTTCTGTGAAACGTGTAAGGTGCGAGCCCTAAATCATCATGGGGAGCCTATATGTAACGAGAGCTGAGATTTAATACACAACATGGAGTGCCTGCAATGAGACAAAGAAGTGATCATCGCTCATTCGTGTGATCCCAAATGCAGTGACAACACACTGTAAGTGTGTTTCAACAAAAGGATGGGGAGCCATGCTAGTAGTACACATTTGGGAAGATTTGATGATGATAGTGAGAACATTGAGCCAAGAACAACACATGAACAAAATTGTGAACCTCCATTGAGCTATTGTGGAGAGTGAGTAGATGTGAGAGTAAGTAAGAGCAGAGTTGTGGGCTAAGAAATTGGTGCACATTGTTGCAAGGGTAGAGGTGTGTTGAAAATAGTGGAGAGCCATGAGCAAAGATTACAAAACACAGAGAAAGCAGAAAGGACTGCCACAAGTATTCAGAAAAAAGAGTGTAGAAATTGTATATGCAAACAACCATTAGATGGTTGTAATATTATATGCCTCTAATTTCAGTTTGAAAATTGTATGAAAAAGTGGCACTTAGAGGTTGGTGTCTCTTGGCAAGTTGGTGCTTGTTGAAACAAAAGGGGTTGGTTCCTAGAGTGAGTGGGTTCTTAAAAACAAAGAGATGTAGTTAAGTTGGTTTTTAAATTACATCCTAAAACAAAAATCAAATTGGTGGTCTTTTCCCTATGGATTTCCACATGAAAACAATGTGTCAAATGTATGCTTTACATGAGATTGTTGTTTGAGTGTGTGTATCTATAAGTTTAGTAATTTACTCATTCATGAATGAATTCTCTCCTATAAGAAAGTAAAATAGGAAAAGAAAGTAGGGGTTTCTTAAATTACTCATTCACAGTTCTCCCCTCTCAACAATTCCTTATTCCAATAATTGGTATGAGATCCACTTGAAGGTAGGCCTTTAATGAATTATGAATATGCAAGAGAGTCAAGAAGTTTACTCAATTTACTCAAGGTAACATTCCTTGATAGAGCCAATTATGCCTTTTCGAAAGTAAGAATGGGGGCATATCTCATGTCCCTAGGGGTAGATGTTTGGATCTTTGTACTAGTAAATTAGAATCTCCCATATGGCAAGAAACTGTATCTAAGCAATGGTAAAGCCAAGCATGCCATTCTGACTAGTCTTAGTGAGTCTGAACTTGTGAAATTCATGCACTGTAAATAAACTTATGAAATGTGGGAAAAGCTTAACTAGTGTCATGAAAGAGATGACTTCATGCACTGTAAATAAGCTTATGAAATGTGGGAAAAGCTTAACTAGTGTCATGAAAGAGATGACGAAGTGAAGCAAGCAAAACTTCATACCTTCATAATGAGATTTGAAAGGTATTGATATCTGTATCAATAAAATTTAATCTCAAAATATCTGAGCTACATCATACTCTCACAGCCTTTAAGATGAGAGTAATAATAAAAAAATCCAAAAAAAAAAAAAAAGACATTGAGAGTATCCAATAAGGAAAAAGAGCACAAAGTTCATCAAAACTACTCTAACATTGAATCTGATAAGAATCTGGCTCAATATAACTAATGTAATTGTGTTAGTTATATTCTTTTCTGAAAACAAATAAAATAAAAAACAAGTATATAAACCTATGTTCAAACTAATTCGTTACATTAGGATGGGTTGACCAGAAGAATGGTCGGTTACATTTTGATATTCTCTCACCCAAAAATATTCAAAACTTCGTAAGTTAAAGTGTATTTTGTCTATTCAGTACAAATGAAAGTTCCCGGACGTACATCTACCTAAGAGGATTCTCCAATTGAATTGGCACAAGCTTTCCAAAAGCTGAATCCAGAAATAATATAATCTTCGTGATTTCTTGTTCCATATATTAGGGTTTTAGGTTTTGTTCTTGATTTTTTTTTGCGTGAGGCGGTTGGTTGATTTCAGCTCGACGGGGTGCCGTGTTCATCACATTTTATTTTTTAAATTTACTATATAATTTTGCCAGACGCCCACGTTTATTATTCTAAACTTTGGCAGTGGAGCTATTAAATAGGTGCTTTATTTCTTATGGGATGAGAAATGATATCAGCAATGATGGTTTACTATTTAAAAATAAATAAAAAACAATGTACAAATCGAAGTGAAATTTATGCTTCCATGGGGTAGTTTTATTGGCCATTCTTTTGATGAAATCTTTGTAAAGGTATTGGAGTGCTTATTGGTGCAGTTAGCACATGCGTTTATCTAAAAGTTTATTGAAATGGATGTATATGCGAGTAAGGACCAATTGTATAATTATCGGAATACATTTAAAAAAATCTATATCCAATTCTATGTTAAGATGGTAGAACCAATGATTAAAAATGATTTTGTTAATTATATAATCCAATAAATTTTTGCTCAATTATAAACATAACTTTTAGTTTGAATTATTAATGTAGCTAATGCATTTCCATCTACGATAGCATGGGATGAGTTGATATTATTTTTTCAGGATTTCTAATTGTTTTATATCTTTTCTTTTCACATTTTATCTATCATGGAACTGGATGATTTTGATGATTTGATATTATTTTTTCCGAAATATATATATATTCACATTGACAATTAACAACCAGAAATTATACTGGGAAGTTGGGGACAAACTTACAATTTTGATACATTCATATTGAAAATAACAGCCAGAAATTATTCTGGAAAGTTTGTTCAACAACCAGAAGTTATAGTTGGAATTTTGTTCATAAATGCAGTGGTAGCAAATTTTGGTTAAACCTCATACTGATAAGTTTAATTGAATTTTGCAGGTTTTCTGAAGTAAATGCTGCTTCTTCAATTTATGATGTGAACTGATAAACGTATAAGAGGAAACGTGAGCAACAATGACTCATCATTTCTGTGAACGACTTACTCAGCATTTGACTTTCTCCATAAACGTAAGGGAAATGTTAGCAGAAATGACTTATCATTTGTCATTGTTTATAAAAGTAGAAGTATTAGTTAAAAATTATTTTTTTTAAGAAAAAAAATCTTTCTTTTCCAATTAAAATAAAAAGAGAATACCTAATTCATGAGATGATCTGTTTTACCTCTATCCGATCTCATATCTCTCCGATTGTTACGTGTATGTCTGAGTTGTCATTATATTCATCCTTTTGGTGTTAGTTGAAAATATACAACTTTGAATATCATAAAAATTCTTATTCCGAAAATACTTCCCTCATCGAAGTTTTGCATTGTGATGATTAGGCCGAGATATTAGTTGTTCACTTCAACTTCATTTTCAGAGTAGATATTTTCAATAGTTTTACGCTATAATTTCTAGGCAGATATATTAGTTCTCCACTTCATATATTATATTTGTAATAGTTTTAACCTATTGGTATAACAAATGAAATTTAGGGTAGTTATTTTACTTTTAATAAATATGATTAAATAGCTCCGAGTTATAATTATTGAGAGGGCTTATTTAAAAAATGCCTTAAGAAGGATTCAAAATGATGTTTCAGTTTAAATTATAGAATTCTTTAAAGTAACTGGGAATTAAAGATTAATTAAAATTTATAAATTTTTTTGTCTTTTAGTTTTGGGAAGAATTAATAATAAATAGAAGAGGTTAAGAAATATTTGTAAAACTTTTAGCTTGATTTGAATGTAGTTTTGTTAATGTTTTAGGATAAAATACTAAGAAAAGAGACTTGGAAATTTGAATTCTACTCTAAGAATTTAAGAGGTTTGTTAATGTTTTAGGATAAAATACTAAGAAAAGAGACTTGGAAATTTGAATTCTACTCTAAGAATTTAAGAGGTTTTTGGTGTCTCAAGTAGAAAACCTATGACCTCTCTCCATAAAAAAATAGTATAAAATCTATTAAAATAATCTGAACTTAGAGGAAAAATACAATAACAGAAACCAAATTGCAAATTGCAAACTACTTGGATTAATTTTTAATCAATTACCTTCCTAGAATAGAATTTCCTTTATGTGTCTTTTGGAGGGGACTTTGACCATAATTGTATTTGAGATGGATTTAACACAAAAAAAGATACACCCATTTCAAATTAAATCTTGAAGGGATAAAGGATGATAGTTCTTTTAACTAAAATAAAACAAGTATGTACGTAATTGGATGCATATCTTAATAAATCAATTTTAGTACAATTTCAATATAAATCAATTTTAGTACAATTTCAACAAAATCCAAAAGACATAATGAAGATTACATTTAATTGTTTTATAGAAAAAAATAATAAGAATAATAGGATATTAAACCAAACTCAAGAAATTATAAACACTTGTTATATTATAGAAGGTTATGGTTATATGATAGAGAGTCAAAAGGAAGCATAAAACTCTTTGGAAGATTAAATGGGAAGAAACTACTCTAGATAAAGAGAAAATGAAGATGTAAAAGTAAGGTATTTTGGTTGAAAGTAAAATCTTTTGGATAAGAAAGAGAATATTACATAAAGAGAAAATGAAGATGTGAAAGTAAGGTATTTTGGTTGAAAGTAAAAAATTTGGATAACCTAAAGAATATTGCCCCACAAAACAAGATTCTCAAGGGGTATTTTTCCATTATCTCTTTTAATAGGATGGTGGAGAAACTATACTAAGAATACCCATATGCACAATCATTTTTGGATGTTTTATGAGTATTGCAAAAGTTTAAAAAGAGGAATTTCTTTGCTCTCCAAATCTTCCAAAAAGATAAAATCCCTGGATGCTATGAGTTTCCTATTAAATTATTTTGAGACTTATGATAAAGTGGTTGAATTGGAAAAATGTTGGAAACTTTTAACAAAACATTCTAAGTTTTGATTTTGACCACAAACAACCTTCTCACTTCAAGAGTTTTATAACTATACCCTTTTGCAATCGCATTTAAGAAATTATATGTATGTTATTAGCTAAAAGGATGAAATAAATTATTTTTCTTGATATTTATTTGGAATAGTTTGGTTTACTATATTATTGAGAAGTCCATCCATATGGTTGTGTTGGTAGCATAGGAAGGTGTGAACTCAAATGAAAACCTAGCCACTTAAAGGTGCTAACTATTTAAAACTAGCCACTTAAAGGTGCTAACTATTTAAGTATACTTTTCCATATGGTTTGATTAGCTGATTTTATTATAGTTTTAGCTCCGCCATAACAAGTTTTACTAGATAAATCTTTTTTGCAATTATTTAGAATGGTGTACTTATCCATTCTTTAAGAGGGATTAGACATGGTTGTCCCCCATTTTTCCTTATATTTTTTATTGTTGTGAAAGGAATCAAAACATTTCTAAGTCATGTATTTGTTGCATGATATCTAGAAACATGAAAAAAATCAATTCACCAAAATTTCCCCTCAATTCACCAAAATTTCTCCCACCTTCCTCTATCTCTCCCCCTGAGCTCTTTCTCTCTCTCTCTCTCTCTCTCTCTTTGCCCTTCCACTATGTCACTATCTCCCACCCTCTCTCCTTATCTCTCCTCTCAGGCACCCATTATCTCCATCTCTCCTTCTTTGTCTCTCTATCTCACCCCAAAGAATACACATTCCCTCTCCATCTTTTCCTTGTCACTCCCCTTCTCTCTCCACTTTTATCTTAGTATGTCTTTCTTCTTCCCTCACATATATATCTAGAGTTAATATATATCATTATTAATATAAAAAATTAATCTTATACTAAATTTAATAGTGTATTAATTAAAAACTATTATGTTGAATAGTATTAATATTATAATATATTAATATTAATATTAGATTTTCCCGGATCTGGGTGAAAGGGACAGTTAACGGGACGATGGCGGTGGGAGGAGCAGGCATGTGGAGTACGCCCTGCACCACCTGGCCTCACCTGTTGTATGCCTTCAATACACCTGAATGCTCATTCAAGAGTTAATGTGGGTCGTCAATCTACACAAGTTCTCCTGCTATTATCCGATGGCACTCCTCCACCACAGTTCAGTTCTCTTCATACGCTTGTTACGCCTCTTTGCAGGTTCAGTGCCCTGTTTGGAAGATGATTTAGGGGTTCATGGTGCTCAGGCTCACGGAGCCACTTCTGTGTTGGTTTTCCTGGATTGCCATAACCCCTTCAGCGTTGTCACCAGCTCTATGCCCTCAAGCTCTCTCACTTCTCTAATTGATTAGTTAATTTGGCCCCTTCTATTCTTCTCTGTTCAGAAAAAATTTGTTGTGTGCCATACTCTTTCTACTCCAGGCAACATGACCATCCTGTGCCAAAGAATGGGCTGTCGTTGGGGTGGAGTTCATGGTCATCCCCTGCGCCATGCTTCTTCCTCTTTAGTGGATACATTTCTTGGAACTACTTCTGAAGGTCATCCTGCTCCCATGCGAGGTCGTGGTCATGGGGACAGAGGACAGCAATATCAAGCCCTCGGTACACCGATGCGCACTCAGCCTGCTTTGAAATCCCCTGCACTTTAAGCGACCATTCCTTCGTTGCAACTATCATGATTTAGCTAAGTGAGGGCACTGCAGGCATGGCCTCGGCAAATCCAAATCCTTCTTCGAAGCCGAGGGTGGAAGACATGCCAAACACCTCTCAGAATCTTTGCCAGAAGGATGACGCTCTAAAGAATTCTGCTTTACAGGTCAAGTCTTCCATGGCGTGTTCAAATCATCCGAGTGAGAAGGTTCTGCCAAAAGAAGAGGGGCTTCCCTTTGGTGACAATGACCTCTCCAATTTCGGTTGTCCGATTATGGAAGAATCGCCCTCCATGGCTCAAGTTTGTTGATGAGGTTGTCGTTATATTTTTGCAGCTTTCATGTCTATTCATGGGGAAATGCTGAGTTGTTTTTTGTCTATGTTCACTTGTCTTTTGTCCATGTTAACAGTTCGAGTCAATCGTATCACCTCTGTTACACAGTTTTGGACCACCAAAGAGTTTGCGTTTTGTCATCGTGGTTCCGGTTTAAAGGCTCTGGTAATAGTCTTTGCTCTAGATGGTATGCCGCTAGTTCCTATGGTTTATTTGTCAATCTGCCATGTGTGTAAGCCATCTTTGAGGCTAGACCTCTTGAGGCTCCCGCCTCATTGTAAATTTTTTTTGTATTAATAATAGGAGTAGACTTATTCAGAAAAAAATATATTAATATTAGATTTAATAATATTATTTAATATGAATATTAATCTTTCAATATTTATATTAGATTTAATGACTTGTTTTACATGAGATGATAATAAAAGTAATAGTAAAACTACATAGAATGAATATTTTTTAGTATTACAACTTTGAAGTGGAAATATTTATGTGTATATACATTTCAATTAAATTAATTAAAATATTTTACAAAAAGATTTTGATTCTTTGTCTTGAATTAACCTTTTTACTTTGATTTAAGAAATGGTAGTGGCTTTAGTAAAGAGGTAAAGATTTTTAAAATTTTACCTAATGTGGAATTTTAATGTGGTAAAATAATTTGTTGAAGGTAAATTTATGATCGATTCAAATTCAACATATGTGATAAAAGAAGTATTAAAGGCATGTGATAATTGTATTGTAATTTTTTTATTATTGTATTGTAATTTTTTTTATCTAAACTAATGAGATAATTGTATTGCTTTTTTTACCTATATGGCTATTTTCATTTTTGTTTGGGGCAGAAAGAGGAACATAAACCTTATTTAGATTTCTAATTTTTTATTTTTATGTGGAATGACATAACTAAAATTTAACTTTAACCACAGACATACTTACACATCAAGGTCATAATGGGATGTAGAATACGGTTCTTAGTGCAATGAAATTTAGAGTAGTTTTATTTTTATTTTTTATAAATATGATTAAATTGGTCTTAATTATATTTATTGATGGGGCTAATTTAAAAAATTCTCCAAGAGTGATTAAAAATAATGTTCCACCCTATAATAGGAATAGTGAATTCGTCCAAGTAAGTGGGAATTAAAGATTAATTAATATTTATAAACATTTTGTGCTTTTTTGGGTGAGAACTAATAAAACTAATAATAAATGGAGGAGATTAATAAATACTTGTGAAAAAAGTAAGTGGGAATTAAAGGTTAATTAAGATTTATAAACATTTTTTTTTTTGGGTGAGAACTAATAAAACTAATAATAAATGGAGGAGGTTAATAAACACTTGTGAAAGATTTTAGATTGATGTGAATTTAGCTTTGTTGAAGTTTTAGGATAAAATACTAAGAAAAGAGATTAGGAAATTTGAATTTTACTGTAGGGATTTAACAAGTTAAGGACTTATCAAGTTTGGGAACTAGTGCTTCACATAGAAAACCTATGAGTCTTTTTCATAAAAAAGATTGAAATAGTATGACTTGTAAAGATAAAACATATTAAAATAACCTAAATTTAGAGGAAGAATACAATAAGGGAATTCCAAGTTGTAAACTCCTTAGATTATTTTTTAATCAATTAGTTTCCTAGATTAAAATCTTATTTATGTATTTTTTGGAGGGGATTTTCACCAAAAGTTTATTTGAGGTGGATCCAATATTAAAAAAAAATGTATCCCACCAATTTCAACTTAACTATGGTAGGGATAAAGGATAATGTTTTTTTTAACTAAAATAAAATAAGTGTGGAAGTAATTGGATGCATATCTTAATAAATCAATTTTAATACAATTCAAACAAAATCCAAAAGGTATAATGAAGATGATAATTAATTGGTTTATGGAAAAAAAATAATAAGAATGATAAGATATTAAATGAAAATAACAAAATTATAAACTCTTATTATATCATAGAAGGTTATGATTATATGATAGAGAGTCAAAAGGAAGAATAAAACTCTTTGGAAGATTAAGGGGGATGAAATTAGTCTAGAGAAAGAGAAAATGAAGATGTAAAAGTAGGGTATTTTAGTTGCAAGTAGGGTTTTTGGACAATAGAGAGAATATATCTCCACTGAAACTATTAGACAACTAATCCTCACAGTTAAAGATTATGTTAGTTTGAGTAGTTATTAGAGTCAAAGGAGTCCAATGGTATGCTAAAGTCTAGAAATGGATTTGCAGTTCAAAAGATATGGTTTTCTAGAGTTCAGGGTGATTGAGACCTCATGTACTGAGGAATATGAGAGATCAGAGGTCTCAACAATCAGTGGTTGGGGGATTTAAGGCTTAGTGCTCGACAGAAGTGAAAAGTTGATTAGCAATATCACATATTGGAGTTCCCAACAAATTGTAGTCGACGATGAAAGATTCCGTTGTGAAGTGCAACAATGATATGCGATTAACGATATCAGAAATCACAATATTGGAGGTCGGCACAATGGTGTTTTGGCACACAATGATGCATTGACAATCGATGTGCAACCTTTCAAAAGTGACACTGGGATTCAGGCATCTAGTGTTAAATGGCTATCAGAGCCAAAAATATTTTTAAAAAGGAATTCGTTGCAAAACCAAGCATGGCAGGCCTTTTTCTCTCTCCTCGAGGAGGACACCTTGAGGTGTCTAGTTGGCTTTGATAAGGATATATGACAGCATTAGAGAAGCTCCAATGAGGACATATGGCAGCATTTGATTGGTTTTGATAATGTGAGGTGGTTGCTCATGGTGGCATGACATCACAATATGGAGGAACAAGTGGCAGGTTGTTTCTAAGTTTTGGATGGCCTAACGGGCTATATCTAGGTGACACATGTTACTGGTCGGAATATGCAAGGTGGCATGTGATGACATCACTTTGGCAATCTGTGATCGATTATCTTTAGTGGCTTGTATAGTTGCAATATAAAGAATTCTCTCATAAATGGCCTCCTAGGGTATAAAGCATTGGTTTTTTGAAACAAATGTGTAAGGGGCTAAAAAAGGAAATATACCCCCATTGAGGGTCTCGAGGCGTTAGCACCTTAAGGATGAGCCCTCGAGACCCTCAACAATAGGAACAAAACCAAGATAGAAAATAAAACCAGAGGTATATTTTCAATCATCAACCGATCCAACCAAGTCAAAATATATGAAACCATAAGATGAGGGGTACAAGCATATACATAATGAAAATTTTCAAAGTTCCATGAATATGTTATGATACTTTTTAGTGACTCTGATGAGGATATTGCGAGAATCAAGGAACCATCGCTATTGCATAAGTAATTTTAGGTTGACTGTGATTCAAATAGAGTAGAATTCCTGCTAGTTGCTAATATAATGTAAGGTCTATTAGTTTTGAGGTGAACTTGGTGATAAAAGTAACATCTAACTCAAAGGGAGTAGGAATAGGCTTAGAGATATCCATGCCAAATCATTGAAGTAAATCAAGTGCATATTTTTAATGGAAGATGCAATCCCTTTTGAAGACAGGTGAACCTATAAACAAGAAACTAATGTAGCAAACTAATATTTATTATAGAAAAGTATCCTATTAATGCTTCTTGAATGTTATGAAACATAGATGATGAGCTCCATATGAAAATCAAGCCATCCACATATCTAACTAGAATAAATAAATCAAAACCCTTTCTCTAAGTGTAAAACTATAGGATTATAATGACAATGGTTGAACCCTAAAGTAAGAAAAAGAACTATTTAATATATCATACCATGCTCTATGGGATTTTTTAAGAACATAATGGTGAGGCTTGTAAACAAGTGAAGGATCCTATGCAAAACTAGGAGCATGCTTCATATAAATTTTCTCATGTAGATATCCATGTAGTAAAGAAATCTTGACATCCATTTAGTAAACTATATACCCTCAAGAGGTAGCTAGAAAAAGCAAATGAGGTATACAATTCATCTTGGAAATAAGGGAAAAGGTCTTGCAATAATTAATTCCTTCAAATTGTGAAGATCCCTTGGCCACGATACATGCCTTATGTTTAGAAATAAAGCCACCTACAACATATTTGGCTCTATAGAGCTACCTATAATGGACCAACTTATGTCCTTTGAAAAGAGGAACAATACCCTAAAAATGATTACTCATGAAAGAATAGTATTCTTCTAGCATGGTAGTTTCCCATTTAGGTCTTCCAACATTATTAGAAAACTATTATGGATCTTATAAAATGGCATGACTCAAAGGAGAGGTTCATCTTGACTTCGATTGATTTGAGGAAAGATAATTGAAATAAGTCACCTCATAGCCATATCTATGAGTTTGTGTTCTTTTGTGAAGGATCATCCTCTGAGTTGCATCTTGAACATGTTGTTCATGATTTGACTACTCATATTACAATGGTGTGATTGAAATATTTTCTTCTGGATGAGGAAATTCATCAGAACGTTCTTCTTATTACAAATCTGCAAAACGATCATAAATATAAGAACCATTATTAAGAGTAAAATTTGAGGAAGGAGGGGAAGATGATCTTGGATTGTTGTTTTCATCAAAATGAAAATCTCTTAAAAGAAACTAAAAATCCTTATAGGTAATACTGAAGAACCAATAAGCCTTCATTTCGTCATAGTAACCAACAAATATTAGTTTGTCACTCTTCCTTTTCATGAATTTATGTTTTCTCATCTGGAATTATTTCCCAAGAAGGATTTCCAAATACCTTGAAAGAGGAGACATTGGGCTTCTCCTATGTCAAAGTTTCCATTGGATTCATATGTTGAACTTCCTTATGAGACATCATATTTCGAATATAATTGGGATAATTAACCGATTTGGCCTAGAAGGAAGATGTCATGTTATTGTCGTAGCATCCTTGAATGTTTGATTCTTCCCTTGAACAACACCATTTTTTTGAGGGCTATTGGGAAAGGAGAATTCATGAATAATTACTTTTCCACTACAAAAAAATTGAAATATCTTATTGACATATCCCCCCTCCCTTAACAATGTATAGGCTCTTTATGGAGCATGACCCTTATTTCTCAACAAAAGCTTCAAAAGTCTTGAATGTTGCAAAGAATTCACTCTTTTACTTAAGGAAGTAAACCTAAGAGTGTTGTGAGAAATCATGAATGAAGGTTAATGCATACTTGGCCCTTGAAAATGAAGGAGTTGGGAATTTCATTAAATCACTATGCACCAACTCAAGAGGTGTTGGAGGTATTGAGTTTTTCCCTTTAGGAAAGGGATCTTGGTGTTCTTTTCAAAGAGTGCAACATGAAAACACCCCATGAGTAGAAGAAACTTTGGGAAGATTAAAAATTCAATTTTGAGTGAATATCTATTGGAAATAATTTATAATTTCTATGGAAAAATCTATCATGGCAAATTCTACTCAAGGTATTAACATGGGTTATGAAATAAGAAGTCGAGGAAATCTAAAACATGACAAACTTATATAATCTAAAAGCATGATCAATTTCCCTAATAGAAAGAAAAACTATTGGATCATGTAGTTTTTTAATAACTACCTGATTGGAAGAAAAGTTGATTATTTTCCCATCAACAGAATGAAAATTATGAGAAATAGATAATATATTTGTAGATATGTTGGGGAATAGGAGTACATTTCTAAAGCACCCATTGATCAACTTCATAGTACCTACCCCAAAAACCTCAAGTTGAGTAGAGTATCCAACCATAATTTGTGAAATGTTGTTATGTATGTAGAAGGAAGCAAATTTTGAAAGTGAGTCATATGGTGTGATGCGCTTGAATCAAGTTGCCAATGATTTGTAGATACTCATAAATCTTGAGTGGATAAATAATCTCCTTTTCCTACTTAAATATTGTTATTTTTCATGGCATCATCTAAGACTTGCAACATTTCACAACATTGTTCTTAACTATGCCCATATTTTCTAGAAAAGGAACATGTTTCATCTATATTATTTTTTCTCATGTTCTACCCCTTCTTTGTCTTGGAGGAGGATCCATCATTCTTGGATGTTGGAGATGGAAACCTAGCATTCTATTGAGGCTTCGAGCGAGTTTATGGGCTTGAGCATAATTTTTCATTTATTTGGATTGGGTTTATATGCTAACCTTTGGAGGTATTGAATACAATATCATGATTCAAAGAGTTAGAGAGAGTGTCTAGTTTCTTAAGCTTAGATTGTTCTAATGTGAGGGGATCACATGACGTCTCAAAACTAGGCATTTTGAAGGAATCTCCAAGGAAATCATTTTTTGAATAGAATGTGGATGAGAAAGATTAAAAATGACACTTTAGCTTCGATGAGATAAAAAATATATTTTAATTCTATTTTGTCCTTCCACATGCTTTTAATTTGGACACCAATGAACTAAATTTTGCAAGGTACTACTCAACATAGGGATGAGGTACTTGGATTAATAATCTAGCTTCCAATTCTAAGGTGTGCAATTCAATGGCATTTCCAAATACATAGGCCAACTTATCCAACTTTTCCTTTAGAATGGTACACTATTCAATATTAAATAGAACAATATCTAAAACATGCAACCCAATCAAATTCATGGCTTCATCTTGTTTATTCATATAATTAAACATTTCAAATTCTTTTGTAAAAATAAGTTGTTTTTTAAATAAAATTTTCCATAATGCCCAAATTTTAATAGTTGTTGCAATTTTATTTTCAAAGCATCATAATTATAAGGTGTAAGGAGTTGTGTCCATTGTTTTCACTTTGTAATTATCTAAGGCTGTGAAAGAAATCTAGGGGTAACCACAAAACCAGTTGTAAGCTTAGAAGCTAGCCCTTCTAAACTCAAAGAGTGATCTCTCTATTGGATTTAGATTTGTTGGTTTGAGATTTTATGCTAGTTATTGAGTTCTGAGTTTGATTTTTTCAAATGTTTGGTAGAAACTCGAAAGGCCATTGGGAAATGGATTCAAAATGTCTTAGGGTGCTCAAATATAATAACTCCAAAACATATGTAACAAGGTAAGGTAGGCAGGCTATTAGATCTTTGGATCTTTTGAGGAATGAAAGGGAGGAAAAGGTTTAGATTCAATTAAACATAGAGCATTTTAGAATAAATTCTATATTTAATCTCAGTTTGAAAAGATAGATATTTCTTATAAGTGAGAGAAGAGCGTAATTAAATAAGTTCAAACCTTAATTTTCTTTAAACAATACAGATAGGAACAACATATAAAAAAATACAGAGATAACAATTACATAAGAGGACAAATATCACCAATTTTCCTCACACATGAATCCTTGAATGCCTTTCTATATTAATGAAATGATAAATTTAGCTCAATACACAACTTTACATCAAAGGTCTTATTTCTTGGTACAAGCTCCAACCTTTGTTGATCCAGGTGGATATTGGTGGCCACCAGCCAAGTCCACTTGGACACCCACCAATGTTTCTTTTAGCTTTTAAGTTTCCTTAATTGTAGCATAGTTTACTATTTTTAGTAGTTTTTTAGGTCCTGAACTTCCAGAGTTGTTTTAAGGCCCTAAACGATGTTTTTTGGGAAAACTGGAAGTAACATGGGTTAATGGACTGATGTTTCTCTTCCCAAAGATGTAGTCCTTGGATAGATCTTTCTAGAGAGATACTGTGCATGTCAAACGAAGATCGTATGCCAAATTTACGACCCTAGGAAGTTGATGTAGCAATTTACCCAAGCAGGGCCCACAATTTGGCATTTCATCTTCTAGGGTTAGGTTTTTGGATGTTTAGGGTTTTCCATTGTTTCTAAACAATAAATAGGCCTTTGAACCTCATTGTAACATAGTTTAAAGGCATGTAGCTATTGCATCTCTTCTCAGAGATAAGCTACCATTGCCCTAGCTGGTTTATTTCCACTTCTGTTTGTAAGCATATTTCATTATTCTACATTAATCAAATGAAGTATTATTTCCACTGCATCTCTGTGTTATGGTTATCTCTGTAATTTGTTGCGTTCCTATTTAAATCTGGATCGATGGTATCAGAGCGGTCTGTTTTTCTCTCTGTTTTTCTTTGCATCTCCCCAATGAGGTCAGGATATAAGGAGTTAGGGCTTGAACTGGTCGAACCTTTACAAGACCAGCCTCGCAAATCCTGACGGCCTCCCATGGCAGATGAAAAGAAAGATGAGGGGGCAGGAGATCCTATCAAAATCTTGCTCAAAGAAGCCCTCGAGCGACAAAGGAATGAGATGATGGACAAATTTTCCCAAATCCTTTAGCGACCACCCAGGGGCGATGCATTGGCTCCCAACAGCTACTCTGGAAATGCCACACCGTTTAAGGTACAATTTAATTTTGAAATCCCCATATTTGAGGGTCATATAAACACAGATGCCATCGATAAATGGTTAAATTTTCTAGAGGGTTATTTTTCTGTTCATGATTGTTCCAGTTGGGAAAAGATTATTTTCGCTCTTCTCAAAGCAGCCCCCCATGTGAAGGACTAGTGCGAAACCTATAGTGAGCAGAGGGATGAAAGTACAGGCTCACTATTTTTAGCCACACCCACTTTGAATTCATTCTGGGATGCCATTAAGGAGCAGTATTACGCTGTCGGAAGCTATGAGGATCAATACATAAAGTTGACCACGCTGCGACATGGAAGGGACCAAGACATGCTGAAGTTTACTAATATTTTCCATACCGTTCACAGAAAGCTGGGTATCAAGGATTCAGAGCAGCATTTTCTACTCAAATACCGTGGCTGCCTACATAAATACATCCAGAAAGAGATAGAATTCCTAAACATCTCCTCGCTCAGCACAACATACTGATATGCCATCAAGGTTGAGAAAAATTTTAAATAGAAGAAGCGAGACATTGGTTCTGTTAATCCGAAGCAAGGACAGGTAACCCAAGCCATAGAACAAAGGACAATGCCAAGGCGGGAAAGCCCAAGACAACCTGCCAAAGCTGCAAACAAAGAACAGTGTCGCGAAGCCGAAAAAGTACATGTGAAAGTGGTGTGAGTTCCATAAGAGCTCCACTCACAACACAAGTGAGTGTCAGGCCAAGCAGTCTCTAATGGCCAAGCTAAAGGTTTTAGAATCAGATGCATGTTCTGACTCTGAGTCAAAACCTGACAAGGGGAATAACAAAGGGAAGCAGATTATTGATGTAGAGCCCAACGCCACCATTGCCACCATGAAGATCTAGAAGGAGGAACTCGAAGATCTAGAGGAGGAGCATCTCTTCCACTCCCAGATGTGGGTAAAGGGCTCCTCGCTACAGTTCATTATCGATAGTGGGAGCCAAAAGAACCTCATTTCGGCAGAGCTCATGAAGCGGTTGGGCTTACCAACCATAACACATCCACAATCGTACACCATTGGGTGGCTTCACCAAGGACTGGATCTTCACATGAGCCAGCAGTGTCACCTTCCATACAACATGAAGCCCTTCACAGATGAGGTATTGTGTGACATTTCTCCCGTTGAAGTTTGTGATGTATTATTAGGGCAACCATACTTGTGGAAGAAACATGTTGTGTATGAATCAAGGCCCCTTGTTGTTATTGTTACTTTGGGAAATAAGTTGTACACGATATTGGAGGTAGCACTGCTTACCGCCATCAACTTGGTTACTACAAGACAATGTGGTAAGCTCATTTCAAAAACTGGAAAATTTGTTTTCTTAATGATACACCCTCAAGGAAAGAAGAATATTGTGGTCACAACCTCTAGACAGGGTCCCTCCGCACGAGAAATATAGATGGATGAGGTTGTGGAGGAGTAGGAGGACATATTCACCTCCCCCATAGGGGTTCCTCTGCACTATCAGGTCAAGCACTCCATCAATCTAACCCCAAGTGTGCCATTGCCCAATGGAGCTGCTATTGAAATGTGACATCCGTCCAAGTTCACCGCCCTATGGGAGCCCAATCATGTTGGTATAGAAGAAGGATGGGACTTGGAGACTCTGTATTGACTATCGAGTGTTGAACAAGATCACTGTCTGTAATAGGTACCCAATCCCACAGATTGATGAACTCCCAGACCAATAGAAGGGGGGAAAATATTTCAGCAAGATCGATTTGAAGTCATGATATCGCGAGGTACCCATCAAACCCTCCGATGTGTGGAAGACTACCTTCAAAGCCAAGGAGGGTCTTTTCGAATGGTTGGTTATGCCTTTTGGATTGAAAAACACTCCTACAACCTTCATGAGGTTAATGGATGACATATTGCGGCCATTCACCAACTCATTTGTAGTGGTATACTTTGATGACATCCTGATCTTCAGCCAGAGTTGGGAAAGCAGCTCCACCACATCTGACAGGTTCTCCAAACACTGCGGTAACACAAGTTATGTGCCAATTTGAAGAAATGCACTTTTGGAATGACCCAGGTTTAGTGTCTAGGATACATTATTGATGAACAAGGGGTGCATGTGGATCCAACCAAGATCCAAGTCATTCAGGATTAAACATCTCGAACCACTTTGACAGAGCTCTGCATCATTCTAGGTCTTTCCAACTTCTATTGGGATTTTCTCATATCACTTGGGCCTTGAGTCAAGCCAACAAGGAAAGAGTGAAAACAAAATTGTTTTGGTCTGAATTTCAGTAGAAGGCATTCATAGAGTTGAAATATCGCCTCTGCTTGGCACCAGTTCTTGCATTACCAAAATTGCAACAACCATTTGAGGTCGAGACAGATGCCTCTAACTATGCTATTGGGGAAGTCCTTACTCAACATGGGCATCCAGTGGAATATCATAGTGAGACACTTTGAGACATAGTCTGGAAGTATCCCACTTATGACAAAGAGATGTATTCCATTGTACAGGCCTGCCGACAATTGAAACATTATATTCTATGGAAGGAAACGGTCATCCACACAAACCACGAACCCCTGCAGTTCATACAAACCCAAGGGAAATTGCAAAATCATCACCATCAGAAGTGGTCCACATACCTACTACAGTTCCATTTGAATATCAAGTATAAGAAGGAAAACACCAATAATGTTGCAGATTACCTCAGTCACCCACCGATCATGGCGTTAACCAACGTGCTCAACTCTTGTGGGCAAGAGACTTCTGATTGGCCACTTCTCTACAAAAGAGACCCAGAATTCGGCCACACATACCAGACACTCTTGGAGGGTTAGCATGTTCTAGATTTCCACCTCCAGGATGCCCTGTTATGCCACCTGGGTCACCTTTGTGTTCCTTCAAGCGAGTGTGCCAAGATGATTTGGGAAGCACGCTATAGTTGGGCTCCTCGACATTTCAGGGTCGAGCAAATGGTGGCAGTACTGTAGAAGTATTTCTATTGGCTGAATATTCTACAGGATGTAAGGAAGTACATCAGATCATGCACTGCCTACACCATTGCCAAATCTACCATCAAAAAGCAAGGCCTCTATACCCCACTGCCTACCCTTAGTCAACCTTGGGAATCCATCTCCATTGATTACATGTGAGGCCTTTCTTCCACTAAGCATGGAAACGACTTTGTTTTTGTGGTTGTCGACAGGTTCTCGAAGATGGCCATTATGCCAGCCTGCAAGAAGAATATCATAGCAGAAGTCACTGCTAAACTCTTCTTTGAATGAGTGTGGGTACACTTTGGGATCCTATAGTCTATTATCTCAGATCAGGACAGCAGGTTCCCCAGTACATTTTGTTATAGTCTCTGGTCGATGCTAGACACTAAATGCACTAAGTCCACAACCTTCCATCCTCAAATTGATGGTTAGGCAGAGGTTGTCAACAGGATGATTGTACACATTCTGCGCATGTACAACTCAAAGAATCCACCCACATAGGATGAGAGCCTCCCCTATGTCCAACACAGCTACAACTGGGCTCTCCACAGCTCGACTGGCCACAACCCTTTTTAGTTGGGCTTAGGGTTCCAGCCACTATGTCCCATTGATGTGGCCATTACATTTGCAGCAACTCACGTGGATTTGGCTCATATCGAGTCTAAAATAGATAAGGCAAACAAATTCATTGAGCACATCCAACATATTCGCCAAGAGGTCCATGAAATTCTCGAGAAATCAAATGCCAAGTACAAGCAACGACATGATCAACATCGGGTGCCACACAAGTTTCAGGAGGGCAACAAAGTCTGGTTGCATTTGCAAAAGGAATGCCTTACCGGAGCCTATGGGAAACTTAGACCACTCCGATATGGTCCTTAAACCATTACCAAGGTTGTGGGAGATAATGCATTTGAGTTCAGCATTCCCCCATTGCTTGGCTTGCACCCAGTGTTCAATGTGGACCACCTTCGGCCATACTTTCCACCATAACTAGACACATATGACATTGCAGAACAACTCACACCTATAGAGTTAAATCCAGATTGCATGGAAGAAGCTAAAATTGATTAGATCATGGACACACAGATCAGTCACACTCGCCAGCAAAATATCCAACTATATCGAGTTGTCAAAGCAGGTAAACTCCTTCACCAGGGCAAGTGGCTCACGAGGGACCAAGTTCAGTAGAAGTTTCCTCATCTCATGAAGGAACTCAATGAAATGGGAACCATTAATTCCTAAGGGGGGACGAATGATCAAGGTGGATATTGGTGGCCACCCGCCAAGTCCACTTGGACCTCCACCATTGTTTCATTTAAATTTTTAGTTTCCTTAATTATAGCATAGTTTACTATTTTTAGCAGTTTTTCAGGTCGTGAAATTACAGAGCCGGTTTGAGGCCCTAAATGATTGTTTTTGGGAAACCTGGGAGCAACATGGATCCATGGATTGATGTTTCTCTCCCCAAAGTTTTACTTCTCAGATAGATCTTTCTAACGAGATATTGCACACGTCAAACGAAGATCATATGCCAAAGTTACGACCCCGGGAAGTTGATGTACCAATTTACCCAAACTGGGCCCACAGTTCGGCATTTCATCTTCTAGGGTTAGGTTTTTGGATGTTTAGGGTTTTTGTTGTTTCTCAACAATAAATAGGCCTTTGAGCCTTATTGTAACATAGTTCAAAGGCATGCGGCCACCACATCTCTTCTCAAAGATAAGATACCATTGCCCTAGCTCGTTTATTTCCACTTCTATTTGTAAGCATATTTCAGTATTCTACATTAATGAAATGAAGCATTATTTCCATTTCTTCTCTATGTTTATGGTTATCTCTGTAATTTGTTGTGTTCTTGTTTAAATACAGATCATTTGTACTTTGAATTATAGAGTATTTATACAAAACTTATCAACATATCTTGATTTAAAATCTGAAGATTTTCTATGAAATATCATAGAATTTTTTTTACAAAAGTATTACAAAAATATAGGAAAATAAAATTGTGGTAGCTCTATGGCACTATCTTCAAGGATTCGCGTGTTGACTTGTCATGAAAAATGTTTCTTCGCTGTTGAAGATGAACACTTATTTTACTTAAGAAGATGACATAGTTTATCCCATATGTCTTCATGTGGGGTGGAGAATTTAATTAACTTTATGTAGGTTTCATCCACCTCGGTGTATTTTCAGAAAGTAGGTTTGATTATGAACACATGCTTTATCTCATGTTTGATAAGAAACTCGAATTTCAAACCTTCCATGAAGGATTTTCCGGTGATGGTTCCATTGATGGTGGAAAACTTTGACTTATCTCTTATTATGGAGTACAATTTCTGTCAACAATCGTGTAACTGAACCAATTTATCTCCAATTCCTTTCAACCTTGGAAGTCCCTTTTGATGTAGATATTGAATTCTCTGTGAAACTTTTGAATGCCTGCCTCCAAGTTATGGCACTTGTTTTGTAATTGTAACACCAAGTTCATTTTTGTAAGGACTCTTCTCACTTCAAGGATTGCTTTTGTCCTATCTGTAATATCAAATTCCTCTTATTCCTCCTTTGTATTTGAATTTAAAATCCTTATTAATGTAGTGGCTTCACCTGCTTCTGTCCCAAAATTTCTTTTACTTCTCCAATAACTTGTTTGGATGTCTGCACTAATTCCTCCTCCTCAAAAATAATCTCAATGGTGGGCCATATTTCATTAATAGCTTCATTGATTTCTATCCAAATGTTCTCTTTTTCCTGTGTAAGTGTTCGTGCCATGGAAGACTCATTTTCCAACAATTCAATTCTTTGGGTTAACTTATGAGTCTTTGAAGCTCTGCTATGTATAGATTACCAATATTTAATTTATGTTTTTGGAGATTTTTTAGCTGAGCTTTCAGCTTCTCAATATCACGACCTATGATAGGCAGGTCCTCCATAGCTTGTGTAGTTCTCTTGATGAGTATGTAGACTATCCTTCTATTGTGATCAGTGTTGAAGTGGAAGCCCCCGCTGTCAGTGTACCTGCAATTAGAATTTCTATGAGTGGAATGACTACCAATTGTGTTGACTTTTCTCTCTCCTTTAGCAGTTTCTCCATCTCAGTATCCATCTCTTTAATCTGCCCATTCTATTCAATGACAATCTTGAACATGTCTTCTTTCCCTTTCTCTAGCTGTCCAACTTCCTTTGTCTGAAGATCTTCAGTGCATGGAAGCTTGAGTTGCTTCTTTAGTGCTACAATGTTAACATACTTTCTTCTAATATTCTCGTCTAGATATTTCACATTATTGGGATCATATCCCAGTTTGATTACTAGATCCTCTAAAGACTTAATCTTAGTGTCCTTAGCTAAAGAAGGTATATTTTCTAGTTTGAGTTGGGACTCAATGTTGTTTACTGAATTTTGCAGCCTAGAAGCTACCATTGCTGAGTTTTTCAAGGTTGAAAATAACATCTCACTTGTTTGTTTGTATAAGTCCATCTATTCAATGGGATTGATTTGATAAACATTGAAAGAAAACATAGATTTCTTGTAATCATTTGGAGTTTTGGGAAAGGGAACCTCAACCTCAAGGAAGGTTATCTACATCTTTATTTTCTTTGTGTCAAAGGTAGAGAGAAGCCTATGCTATGAGGATGTTGTCTATTTCCAAAAATGAGAATAGGTTTTAGCTTTTAGAATCTAATTTTTATTCTTAATTTCCTTATACTTGGAAAATATGTTTGGTTTAGCTTGGTCATGAAATAATTCTCCCAACTGAGATGCGTCCAGTGGCTCTTGGGAGGGCGAAGATGATCAAGATCCTATGAAAATGTCTTCATTCCTATTAGAAGTATAGGGGCCTGACAAAATAATGGTGGACTATACATTTCCTACACCAAACATTCTCACTAATGAATTTTTTTTTTAACTAGTTGTGGAGTTCGTAGAGATCGAACTCACATTTGGTTTCAATGATTTTATATTCTTGATCTACCAGGGGCTCATGGTCTAAGTCAATTACATGGGGAACAAGGGGGTTTTCAATTATGGATTTGGATTTATCCTTAAAGACATGCTCGAAAGAAAAGAAACAAATGTTGTAATTACTCAAGAATTTGGTCAGATGACACTAGTGGCTCAATCAATGGTAGTGGTGAGAGGTCGACTTGTTGACTTCTTGCAGTGGTAGTCTCATTTGCTAACTAGTTGCAAGGGCAATCTGGTTTCGATTATTCAATAACTTGGAATAGTGAAGGAAGATCCAACCAAATGGGATTATGCTTTATTTAAGCATGAAATCATTTATTGTTGAGGAATTATCCATTTAATGGGGTGAGTCCATTAATCTAGGAACGATTGCTTTAATGGTTAAATGAAACGCAAGGATGCGACAGGAGCAGGGGTGAAATGTGAAGGGGAAATTCCATGTGGCAGGAGCAAACTGGAATGGAAGGGGAAGGGATGTGACAACAGAGGAAGAGAAATCAGATGGGATGTGCAACTTGGTAGTAGCGAAGTGGGGCAATGGTGATAATTGGCAATAGAGGAGTGGAGAGGAAAGCACAGGGTCAATGATTATAATTAGGCAGGAGTAGGAGAAAGGTGGATTGGGGGGGTTAGTGGTAAGTAGTTTTAGGTGGAGGGGGCATCCAAAGTCAGTGAGGGAGCACCACATCACAAAAATGGTAAAAGGAGAATGCACTTTTCAAACCCCCCTTGATTAACTGTCGGAGGGGTGGGGGGGTCCAAGGTGATCACCCACCTTTGATTTGGGCAGGTTAGATCAAGGCCATTCATTGTAGCCCAATCTTTGTTACAAAATGATAAAAAATTTCATATCAAATATAACTTTGTTAACACTAATCTAATCACGCTTAAAATGGTACAATTAAATAATAAAACATATTTATTAACATCAAATGTGGCATTTAAACAAGATGAATATATTTTTATTTTTTCTAAGGGGTATTTCATCATGCTATTCTTTTTTCAATATATATTTTTTGTTTAATTAAAGTGATATTTGAACTAGATCACTTATTGGGGCTATTTTCATTTTTTCATATTTTTTATTTCTTTTGTATCCCCTTTCATTTTTGTTTTTTCTTTTCTCTTGTAATAATTTGTAGAATAAAACATTATTT